>PVKM010027091.1:0-18947 GCA_004027735.1 Carollia perspicillata | reverse complement strand
GCTATTTCTTGCTTGCTTAAAAGTATTGGCTCTGGGACTCTGAGCTTTTCTTCTGTTTAGTCATTTTTGGTCAGGTGGCGCCTGTTGCGTATGAGGGGCGGAGCCGTAGGTGTTCACCAGGGCGGGGTAGCCTAGTCACCAAGTTGTGACGTTGTCTGTGGGGGCGGGGTCAGAGAGGGAACAATGGCGCCCGTTCGCACTCTCTGGCGTCCCCTCTGCTGCCTCCCACAAGCAAACTGGGTCCCCCTGGCGTTGGTTCCCAGGTGGGAGGGCCTATGCACACTCCGGGACCCCGCGGGTCTCCTCGGCAACCTCTCCTATGAGGCAGCAAACTGTGCTTTTAAAGACAGAGGAATGTAGAAACTTGTTGAGTTGGGAGTGTAAGGAAGTAATCTGTTATAAAAGAGCTGTAGAAGGACCCTATATCTTACAAAGTAAAATTTGCTAAGTTGATAATATTGCAGAAAATTGAGAAAATCACTGATAATAGTAACTGCTGTCTATCAGTTCCAGTGTTTTATTTTATCTCCCTCACCACTCTTCCCCCACTCTACAAAGATAAGGGAAATATGTAGAAACCATGACATAATTTAGGTTCTTAATTAATTTGGAATTACAACCTTTGTCTTAAACCATCTTACTTTTAAATTTTTTAAAGATGTTTATTATTTGTTATCTTGTATATAATTATTTTTATTACATCAAATGGATATAGATTCTTCTGATAATCATGAGTATTGAAAAAGGAACAGACAATACAATGAAATGAAAATGCCCATAATCTCATCTTTTATTCTTTTAAAAAATTTTATTGTTATTCTATTACAGTTGTCCCAATTTTTTCCCCTTTGTCCTCCATCACCCAGCCCTGTTCCCACAGTCCATCCCCACACTGTTGTCCATGTCCATGCGTCAGTCACACATGTTCTTTGAGTAATCCCTTCTCCCTCTTTCCACAATTATCCCCCTCTCTCCCCAACTCTAGCAGCTGTCAGTCTGTTCCATGTTTCCATACTTCTGGTTTTATTTTTCTCCTTAGTTTATTTAGTTCATTAGATTCATCTTATAAGTGAGATCATATGGCATTTGTCTTTCACCTCTTGGTTTATTTCACTTAGCATGATATTCTCCAGTTCCATCCATGCCATCACAAAAGGTAGGAGCTCCTTCTTTCTTTCTGCTGTGTATTCCATTGTGTAAATGTACCACAGTTTTTTGATCCACTCTTCTACTGACGGGCACTGAGGCTATTTCCAGCACTAAGCTATTGTAAATTGTGCTGCTATGAACATAAGGGTACATAGGTTCTTTAGAGTTGGTGTTTTGGGACTCTGAGGGTATAATCCCAGCAGTAGAATCACTGGATCAACAGGCAAATTCATTTTTAATTTTTTAAAAAAATTTCATACTGTTTTCCATAGTGGTTGTACCAGTCTGCACTCCCACCAACAGTGTACTAGGGTCCCCTTTTCTCCACATCCTCTCCAACACTTGTTTGTTGCTTTGTTTATGATGGCCATTCTGACCAGTGCAAAGTGGTATCTCATTGTAGTTCTAATTTGCATCTCTCTGATAGTTAGCGATATTGAGCATCTTTTCATGTGTTTCTGGATCCTCTGTATGTCCTCTTTGGAGAAGCATCTGTACAAGTCCTTTGCCCATTTTTTAATTGGATTGCTTGTGTTCTTAGAGTGGATTCATGTAAGTTCTTTATATATTTTGGAGATTAAACCCTTCAAACAATGAATTTTAAAGTATACTTAAAGCATGGCATTTTTGCCACTGAAAATGTTCACTACCAATACTTTAAAGAGGATAAATTCTTTATTGGAAATTGAAAAGAATTTTTAAAAGATATTACAATATATCTCTCAACACTAAAAATTGAAATAAGTAATCATATATAATGTTCTAAAATTAACTGTGTATGTACAAAAACAATATAACTATTGTTAAGTATTTCTTTCCATGGGGAAAAATTATAGCATGCTAGGTAGTCTATAGTTTATTCTCATGTTGATAAAACTTCCTCCAACACCAAGATAATTTAAAAAGATTATAACAAATTTAGCCACCACAAATGTAATTTAGATAGCTTAGAATTTTTAATTGTTTTTATGGTTCCTAAGAAGGATAATGAGCTATGTTCTCTAATCTTCAATTAGATATTGCATTAACATTATACTTGGAAAGGAAAATATATGTTTTATTTAGAATTTTTATGTGTCCCCTCATAACAAATTTTGTACTTCGCCCTCTTCTCCCTGTGTCATCTTTTCTATTCAGCGATTTCACAGCAGGTGAGAGAAATAGACAGTTCCTCTAACAAGTGGGCTGGCAAGGAGACCCTGAGGGGCGTTGCACAGCAGGTGTTAGCTTCCCAGAAGCAGCAGATGCAGGTAACAGTCCTCAAAGGAGCTTTGATCTGCTCCAGCCTTGGGTAGAAAAATGCAAGCAGTGCTCACATTTGGGAAGAAATAACTAGGAAAGAAAAGAGAGATGGCCTCTCTCTTTGTTCTTAGGAGGATTTGTTCTTAGACAGTAATGAGTTATTTAAGGATGGGAATTGTGTCTTATTTATCCTTGAATATGAGGTCCTAAGATCAATGCCTGGAAATGAGTAGATGATCAATATAAATGGCAAATGTTGGGTGGATGGACAGATGGATGGATGAATGGCTGGTTGGATGCATAAATGGATGGATGGGTAAGTAAATATAATAGGTTTATCTAGAAAATATAGATGAAAACATGTGTCACAATCTCTTTCAGGCCAGTTAACATGGCAGGATTCAGGGTGGGGTGAGTATAACCTCCAGCAGCTACCTGCACACACGTACATCAGGCATCCTATCTCTTGTCCAATTACCAATTACCACTCTCCTGATAATCATTGGGCAAAAATAAATAAGCCAAGCCACCATGAAGGCTGTTATTTACAATACACTGAGCTTTACTAATATATTAGCCAAGAAATAGTAGATTATAGTGTGTGATGAATATTGACAAAAATCTGTATTCACTTCATTGAAATGCAAAAATTTTACTTAAATTTTTGTAGCATTACAGATGTAAATGAACAGGGGTTTCCCCTGGGTAGGGAAGCGGTAGCTGAAAAGTAAAGTTGAATAAAAACAAAGTCACAAAGAATAAGTAGACAAAAAAACAAAACCTTATGACTATAAAACACTAGAACCAGTCAATGATTTCTTGAAACGTATAAATTCTGAAATACCCTTTACATGCCCTGCCAGAGTATGGATGTTAAAGCATCCGTTCTCTTGATCTCGTGCAGCAGAAATGGCATGCACGCTACAAAACTGCAAGCGAGTAGTAAGAAAAGAAGAAGCTAATGCCGCCATAACCACTATTTGGGTATTTCCATCTTAATGCTTCCTACGCCACAGACTTTAAATTGTCCTGTAACGAGAAGATACAAATGAAAGTAGCTTGCATCAGAGGTGGCAAAACAAAATTTTCACTGCTTCCATAAAAGTAATCTAAATGAGTGACATCTTTGTATCTTTTGATGAAAATGCTCGCCAATAAATGTGGAAGGAATGATAAGAGTAAGAAAGCCATGATTTTTTTCTCACCATAGCAATTGATTCTGGCTAGAATTATCAATGGAAACTAAAATTATTGGCTAAAGTTAACAAGGTACAAAATCTGAAACATCACTCTGCAGGTCACATTAATTACAAAGGGAAAAGGATTGTTTCACAATGGAAATGCGGCAGATAGCATCTTAACCAAATGATCAAGTTAACATGACCAACAATGGGACAAACTGATGTCACGTGCCTCCTGCAGTGAGGCAAGCAGAGAGGCTTTCAAGGGAAACTATTAGGTTGAGTCCAAAAAAATGAAGCACTGGTGAAAGTTTTAGGAGTCAGTTTCAGCAAAATGTACTGACAGCAAGTATATCTGGGAGAGTCTGTGTCCTCTCAGAAAAATGACATTTATATGAAAATACTTCTCAGCTGCTTGAGAAGCTGTAACATAACATATTTGCATGGGGTCCATAGCAGAAGTTTCTATGGGGGCCTATGGCCAATTCAGGCATCTCTGTTCTCATGAAGGCCAGAGTCAGTGCCCTGCTTCAAATGCTCATCCTCCACATCTACCATTAAGAGCTCACTGATGATGTCCTTCGAGTGCCTTGAAAAGGATACCTTTTAACCAATAAACATGTCCTAAGTAAGAGCTTTTCAAGCTTTAATGTGGACAGAAGCCCCTGGGGATCTTGTTAAATTACAGATTCCAAGTCAGTATGTCTGGCATGGGGCCTAAGATTTTGTATTTCTAAAAAGTTCCTAGGTAATTTTGATGTTATTGGTCCGCAGACTTCACGATGAGTAACAGGGTCCTATACATCCCATTTCTGCCTGCACAAAGCGATTACCAGTAATTGTAAAACAGGCCTGATTTAGCCGGCTTTGATCAATTGGCGTCAATGAAAATCCTTTTGGATAAAAGACTTGCATGCATATTTTCTTAACTAGCATTTTAACTGTAAAACTAAAACTGATTTTATGCTTATCATTAATGAATATGTACATAATTCTGTATCAGTTTGCTGTATGGCTAATCTTTTTTTCCAAATTAGATTGAGGATTTCATTTTGAAAATGATAGATGGTGGAATACGTTAATATTCTAATTCTCTTAAAGCCTATCTGGTCCACTTAGCATAGAGCAAAAAACTGGTTTGTTATATTAAAATATTAATTTTACCATTTACTTTTATTTTGAGCCAGAGTTTGTAAGCTGATAGCTCTTGAGCTCAGTTTAGTTTAGTTTATTCATGTGTTTTGTGTGGTACATGCAGTTGGAGTTTTGTTTTTTGTTTTGAGATATATTATTTTAAAATTAAGACTTCATCCATAAAAATAGTTTTAATGTTTTAACCTCCCTTTGATCCCCTGACATGCTTAACTCTCTTTACTAAAGAAAAAAAATTTAAGTACTAAAATATTTGATTCCCTGTGTAATTATGATGGTTATATTGTTAAATTAATTACTAACATTTAATGAAATCCAGAAGCAGAGTAACTTAAGAAAAAGAAGCAATACTACTCTTAAAAATCTATGAATTAAGTGAAATACAAAATAATATTGATAATAAATGGAAATAATATATTTAATGCAAATACTAAATATGTAAAAAAGATCTATACATTGAGTTTGATATCTTCAATTGACCAAACATGCTCCCATTTTAATAATTTAAGGTAATTATATATTATAATTTTCAATGATCTATGGCAGATTGCCACATTAATGCCACATGAATCATTTCTCCTGGTATGCATACTTTTGTGGCTCACCCTTCAGGCTGACTCTGGATTTGGCCATATGTCAGCCTTGGCCAATAAGACATTAGCCAACATGATACAAACAGATGTTTAATAAGGGTTTGTATATTGGGGACTTAGATCACCAAATAGCCTAGGTTACTGAGCTGCCACAGATATCTGTATCCGCCAAGTCAGAATAATAACAATCATTAAAAGAATCTGCATCTTCGTATCTAGCTATTTGGATACTTGGTTAAAAAAAAAACAAACAAGATTAGCAACACTTAATGAAGCATTTGCATTCTGAGGCATCCCAGTGTGCCTAATATATCCATGCGTTCATGCTCTCAGACCTGGCCTTGTCACTCCTCAGATTCTTAGACGGCTGCCACGATTCCATGAAGAAGCTCAGTTGGCTTCCTTGGAGATGAAAGACCTCCTGGAAAGAGAGATTCATCATCTCGGCTTCTCAGCTGAGCCCAGGCCCAAGCCTACGGGCTCATGAAATGGAGATACATACATGAACCCAAAGACCGGATGATTACTTCACACCTCCTTATTCTCCTTCTCACTTGTAGGTTAATTGAGTTACTTACATGGAACAACCAGTCAATTAGAGTATTCTTAACAAACTCATATGGAACAAACCTACATATTCAAATATTATTTTTAAAAGATTTTATTTATTTATTTTTAGACAGAAGAAAGAGGGAAGGGAAACAATACATTGGTTGCCTCTACTGCACCCCCAACTGGGGACCTGGCCCAAAACCCAGGCATGTGCTTTGACTGGTAATTGAACCAGCAACCTTTTGGTTCACAGGCCAGCACTCAAACCACTGAGCCACACCAGCCAGGGAAAAATATTATTTTTCTTAATATACTTTTCTGTTAAGTTCATTTGTTTCCAACCTTGAATTTAAAAAAAAAAAAAAACTTGTTGATTTGACTTTGGCAATTTAATTATGATGTGTCTTAGTGGGGGCCTCTTAGAGTTCATCTTGTTTGGGACTCTCTGTGCTTCCTGGACCTGGATGTCTATTTTCTTCACCAGGTTGGGGAAGTTTTCAGACATTATTTCTTTAAGTAGGTTTTCCATCTCTTTCTCTCTCTCATCCTTCTAGAAACTTAATGATTCAAATACTGTTACTCCTGATGTTGTCCCAGAGGTCCCTTAAACTATCCTCCTTTTTTATTACTTTTTTTGTTGGGTGTCTTCTGCTACCTTGTCTTCCAAATCACTGATTGAGTCCTCTGTTTTATCTAATCTGGTATTGATTCCATCTAATATATTCTTCATTTCTGACTGGTTCTTTTCTGTTTTCTATCTCTTTTTTGAAGTTCTCACTGAGATCATTGAGCATCCTTATCACCAGTGTTTTGAACTCTTTATATTATAGACTTTTTTGTATTTATTTCATTTAGTTCTTTTTCTGAGGTTTTGTTCTGGTATTTTGTTTGTAACATATATTTCTGTCTGCTCACTTTAACCATCTCTCTTTGTTTGTTTCTATGAATTAGGCAAAACAGGATCCTCCCCCAGTCTTAAAGGAGTGACCTTGTGTAGCAGCTACCCCTTTGTGGACTATGTATGCCAGGTATCTTTGGCAGGTCAGCTGGAGTGTGTATAAGCTACAAGGAGTCCAGAGATGGGGAAGCCAAGCCTTACCAGGGCTGTACCTGGAGTGGGCTTAAGCCTCGGGTAGTCCCAGGGGCAAGCCACAAAGGGACCTGGAGCTAAAGAAGGTGCGAGCTATAGAAATTCCCAGAGGTAAGCAGCTGGGGCTGAGCTGAAGTAGGTTTGGTCTACAGGCAGTCCCCTATCATCTTTTTAATGAATTGAAAAACACTACTAGATGTCATATTCTAAAATAATGTACATAATGAAATGTACTAAAAGTTTTTGAATGGCCAGAATGTATGGAGATAATGATTAAATAAATAATGCTAAGGCAAAAAATGTAGTTTATTACATCCAAGATTTTTTTAAAGGCAGTTAAAAAACTCATGAGTTACCATAAAAGCAGTCTTTAAGTTGCAGGTTATTTTAATATTTTAAAAACTCAGCCCTGGCTGGTGTGGCTCTGTGGATTTAGAGCCAGCCTGTGAACTGAAAGGTAGCCAGTTCAATTTCCAGTCAGGGCACATGCCTGGGTGAAGGACTAGCTCCCAAGTTGAGGGCAAGAGAGAGGCAACCCACATTGATGTTCCTCTCCTCTCTTTCTCCCTCCCTTCCCCTCTCTCTAAAAATAAATAAATAAAATCTTTTTAAAAATAAATAAAAAATAAAAACCCAAAGTAGTGAAAGCCAAAACTTAAAAAGAGACATACAAATGGTTATATATGTTTCTGTTTTTAACTTAAAAATAATTTATTTCAGATTTTCAAGTCTTCCGGCCAAGATTGATGCATAGGTAGATATGCTTTACTTTCTCATACAACCAAAAGAAGGATAACAATTAATTTAAAAACAAAACCAACCAGAACTGCCAGGAAATTGAACTGTATGGAAGTCAAACAACTAAGGAGTTAAAGAAGAAACATTCATCCAGACTGGTAGGAGGGGCAGAAATGGGCAGCTGGGGCACAGAGGATGCACACAAGGTGGCAGCTGGCAGACCAGGTAAGTGAGGCAGCAGCTGGCAGGCCAAGTAGTCCCACATTCGCATGCAGATAAACCAGGAGGACAAACTGGGGAGTGAGACAGACCATGACACCCAGAGTTCCAGGAATGGGAAAAAAAGCTTCAAAACCTCTGGCTGTAAAAACTATGAGGGTTGCAGTGGCGGGAGAAACTGCCGGTCTCACAGGAGAATCCATTTGAGGGATCATGGAGTCCTAGAACGTACACAAAACCACCCACTGGGAATCAGCACCAGAAAGGCACAATTCACTTGTGGATAGCAGAGGAAGTGACCGAAAGCCACTGAGAGCCAAGTAAGCAGCATTGTTCCCTCTCTGACCCCTCTACCACCACATACAGTTCCACAACCCAGCCAAGTGGGTCACCCTGCCCTGCCCTGCCTTATTTTTTGTATTCTCTACCAAAAAAATAAATAAATAAATAAATAAATAAATAAATAAATAAATAAATAAATAAATGGGAAAACCTGAAATTAAGACCTGAAACAATAAAATACATAGAAGAAAACATAGACACTAAACTTACAGGCCTTGGTCTCAGAAGGGATTTTGAGAATTTGACACCAATAGCAAGGGAAGGAAAAGCAAAAATAAGTAAATGGGACTACATCACATTAAAAATCTTCTACAGAGCAAAAGAAACCATCAACAGAACAAAATGGCAACCAACCGAATGGATATTTTTAATGGATATGCGAATGGATACCCCAATAAGGGGCTAATATCCAAAATATATAAAGAGCTCATACAACTCAATAACAAAAAAACACAAACAACCTGATTAAAAAATGGACAGAGCAACTGAATAGACTCTTTTCCATAGAAGACATACAGATGGCCAACAGTTATATGAAAAGATGCTCAACATCACTAGTGTATAAGGGAAATACAAATAAAAACCACAATAAGATGCCACTTCACACCTGTTAGAATGGCTATTATCAATAAGACGAGAAATAACAAGTGTTGGAGATGATGCGGAGAGAAGGGAACCCTCCCACGGTGCTGGTGGGAATGTAAATTGGTGCAGCCATGATGAAGAACAGTATGCAGGTGCCTCAAAAATTAAGAACAGAACTATCAAATTTGCTAGCAATCCTGGTTATCTGCCCGAAATATTTGAAAATATTTATTCTTAAAGATATATGCACCCTTGTATTTATTGCAGTACTATTCACAATAGCAAAAATATGAAAACAATTAAAGCGTCCTTTGACAAATGATTGGGTAAATATTGTACATCTATGCAATGGAATACAATTCAGCCATAAAAAGATGAAACACTGTCATTTGTGACAACATAGATGGATCTTGAGAGTATCACGCTAAGCGAAATAAGTCAGACAGGGAAGGACAAGAACCATATGACTTCACTCATGTGGGATATAAAACAAAAAATAACAGACAAAATCTCATACAGACAAATATCACAATAATGTTACCAGAGAGGAAGAAGGGTAGAGGGAGGACAAATAGAGAAAAGAGGCTCAAATATATGGTAATGGAGGGAGACTAGACTTTGGGTGGTGGAGTGGTGAGCACACAATGGATTATACAGATATTGTATGATAGATTGTATACTTAAAATTTATGTAATTATAATTTATACAAATACATTTATATTATTAACCAATGTTACCCAATAAATTGTATTTAAAACAAGATATAGAACTGGTGGAGGTTAAAATATTAGAGAAATAAATTGACTTTTCCCCAAATCAGTTTGGTAGTGACTTAGGTAAGATAAAAATGATTTTAAGTACAAATCCAATATATTCTTTCTATTTTACCTCTCCACTGCCTTATTTTATCATGTTCTTGAATATTTGAGAGGTGGTTTTCACAGGTGGCTTTTGGTTGCAGTCTTAGTTGGCGGAACTAAAGTATGAGTGCTACCTAGTGCCGTGACAATATACCCCACTGATTCATTCATTCAATAAATATTCACTCAATAGCTTTTGTTATAGTAAGCCCTGTTCTAGGGTCTATGGATATAGCAGTGAGCACATTAGGTAATAATTCTCATTCTTGTGGAGGATTTTAGTGGAGAATATGAAAAACTATAAAAGTAAAGTCTGCACTATTTAAGATTTTGAAATATGTTGTGGAGAAAAATGAAGCAAGGCAGGCAAACAGGAAGTGCAGGAGTTGGAGTGAGGGTGGAGTACCCAGTGGTTCAATTTTTTTTACAATAATATTTTATTGTATTTTTTCCATTACCACATATCCCTTTTATACCCTCCTTCCCCCACAATTACCACACTGTTGTCCATGTCCATGAATCCCTTTTCTTTTTTGCTCGATCCCTCCATCCCCTAACCTTCCCCTATCCCAGAGCTGTCAGCCTGCTCTCTATGAGTCTGTCTCTATTTTGCTTATTAGTTCAGTTTGTTCATTAGATTCCACATATGAGTGAAATCATGTGGTATTTGTCTGTCTCTGACTGGCTTATTTCACTTAGCATAATGTTCTCCAGGTCCCTACATGCGGCTGCAAAAGGTAAAGTTTTCTTCTTTTTTATGGCAGAGTAGTATTCCATTGTGTATGGGTCCCATCGTTGTTTTATCCACTCATCTCCTGATGGACACTTGGGCTGCTTCCATATCTTGGCGGTTGTAAATAATGCTGCAATGGACATAAGGGTGCTTATGTTCTTTCAAATTAGTGTTTTGGGTTTCTTTGGATAAATTCCCAGTAGTAGAATCGATGGGTCATAAGGCAATTCCACTTTCAATTTTTTAAATATGATTGTCAGAAAAAGCCTTACCAAGTAAGTGACCTCTGAAGAAAGAGTTGGAGGAAATGAGAGCCATAAATGCAAAGATCTTGATTAGCTCTGGTTTCTCCTAAACCTAAAATCACGTGCTTCTGTTCCACTGGTGACTAACACAAGACCTGGAAACTGCATGAGCAGTTATTTATTAAGAGCAGTTATTTTTTAAGAGGTTGTCAATTTCCTATAATTAGAGCATTTTGTCTTACCACTGTAACAAACTTTTACTTGTAGGTCATATTTTATCATATATATATTTTAAGCAAAGACATAAAAGCTATACAATGCTTTTCCCTCTGGAGTCGTTTGTATATATGTGTGCATATAGTGAGGGAGGCAAATGCACGTGTGAGAGAGAGAGCTTGGGGGTTGGTGAGGAAGGTTGGCTCAGAGTCATTACTAATTATGTATGCATCTGTTAAAAGGTATCTCCCTCTCTTCCATTTTTGCTTTTTTCAAGTTTAATATTGATATTAAAGCCAATATTTCAAGAAGCATAACATAAAAGAAAATACATACCAGTGAGTACCCTCATGGCATACACTTCCATAACTCAACACTCTGAGACTAGTGGGATCCTGGTTTCACAGTCCCTCATCTAGCGTAGTCCTCAAAGCCTGGGTCTGACTCTGTCCCTTTCCATTTCAATGTGCTCCTGGGGAGCCTGGCTAGGTGGAGGGCTGCTCTATCCAGTACCTCCCTCATACCAGGCAAGAACAGCCCCTCCTCTGAGCCTCAATTTTCATAAACATACTAACAAATAAATTTATTAACAAACACATTGTATCTCTGTTAACTCCTTGTTTGGTGCTTAGCACTGCAGAGCAGTTATCTATAAGCCTAAACATCCACTTTTGTTCCTAAGCCCATTCAGGCCCCAACCAGAACCTAAGAGCTTCTCCAAACCTCTTGTCCTATGTCCTTTGAAACAAAAGGCACCTGCACCCATGAAGGTTCGTGGGTTGTGCCACTGCCTTCACTGGAGGTGGATACTGCTGCAGAGGATTAGAGTGATAGAAGTCCTTAGGTAAGAGAAAGACAAATTAACTAACCTGTTAGGTTCTTCCTCTTAACTTCATTCCCAGTAGTATGGAGCATCCACTTTCTTGCTTCTCTTTGTGTTTCAACTTATGTTCCTGGAGGACCTCGCCAATTAATGTGGTATTTGTAACAGTCTGAATAGCAATCAAGGAATACTCACTGTCTAATATGGTAGCTTTAGCTACATGTGGCTATTTGGCATATGAAACATAGCTACTCCAACTGTGAAATGCTGTAAGTGTAACTACATACCAAACTTGGAAGACTTAGCATGAAAAAAGGAAATGTAAGAGACCACATTAATTATTGTTATATCGATTACATGTTTAAAAATATCTTAATTTGTTAGATTAAATAAAATACATTATTAAAATTATTTTAACAAATTTAAAGTGTTCATTTTTTAATTTTTTAATGTATAAGAACTTTTAATATAAAAAATTAAAAGTGGTAAGTATGTGGCTTGCACTATTTCTATTAGGCAATGCTGACCTAGACATAATATGCACAAAGCATGATACTTATTTAGTAATTAGCACAATTCAGTGCTAAAGCTGTAGTTTTATTTTTATGAAAATGTCTAATAACATTTAATTATATTTAATAATGAATTTAAAGATTCAGTTTTATTTAAATAATTTTAATTAAAATTTTATAAGCATTAACTTAGAATTTGTATTTTGACTTAATTTTAATGGGTAGTTTTGAATATTTGAATATATTAGAAGAAAATAACTTTTTGTAAAGTGTGTAAAATAACTTTAATTTTTATATTTATCTTAATTATTGATAAATATGTATTCAAATATTTTCTCTTTAAATACAGTTACAATTAATTTTTACTTCCTTAACCCTTTACTGTCGGTAGAGCACAGAGCATCTAAAAATCTTAGTTAGAACAATGTAATAAATTACCTTTTCTAATAAAAGAAAAATAAATTCATGAAACGAATCAATTTACGAGTAATATAAATTATATACTTTATGTTATGACTCTTCCAAACATTGCTGGCCCATCAGCAGAAATACCTAAAATGTAGAGTAATCATTAAATTCAAATGCCTTTTATATTTGCCAACTCACAGTAACAAACAGCCTTAGCTTTAAGCATGTATTTCAACTTTGTTATTATGGACATACTGTTGCTACAGTAGGTGGAGAGGACATATTTCATTTTACAGCTTGTTAGCCTGACCTGCAACCTTTAAATATTTAGACATACGGTATGTAGGCCTCTATTTATATACTCTTGCCCTGGAGCTAAAAAATGTTAGGGGTGGACCTTTTCTGCCCATGAAGGGACACAGAGTAACTAGAAAGTTCTGAGTGAAGCAGGGGATTCTCCGTGGAACAGCTTCACATGTAGAGCTTTTGTGACTACTGCGGCTCCTTCAGAGCTGACAATATTTACTTGTCCCTCTCAAGGTCTGGGTGACCGACCCAACAGGGTCTCTCGCCTAACACATCTGCATGTTTACTCCTGAGCCTGGATGGAAAGGGATGGATCTGGGAATTGAGTTGGAAACAGAATGAATCTGACAAGGTCCTTGCATACCTATCTTTCTACATCTGCCCTTTTCAGAGTGAGTTAAATAGCCTGGTTCAAAATTTCTGAGACAGGTTTAAGCAAACTCAAAACTTCTGCAATATATGCAACACAACAGCTGTGGTGCCAGCTCTTGGTAGAAACTGGGTCAAAGGGTGGAGTAGGTAGAAGTGACGACTTCAATGGCACACTCAGCCGTCTGCCAACTAAACCACCAGTGAGGACTAAAGCTCTTGGAGGACCCAAAGGAAAGCTGTGAGCCGAATTGTTTATTAAGTTTGATTCATATATCATTTTAACAATACATGAAAGAGCAACAAAAACAAAAGATATCAATCCAACATGGATACGTACTACAAATTGTACCTATCCCTGGACAAGTTTTACTCAACTCTGGAAATTAATGGCTATTTTTGGTGACAGAATGAATGGTCATTCTGTCAGAAATAAAAATGAACTCAGAAACAAAAGTCCAGAGTTCTGGTCTTCGTGTTGCTATTTTCCAGACATGGAACACAGGGCAAGTCACTAAAGTGTTCTCAAGTTCAACCTGCAAAATTATGAAAAGAAAATTGTGCTGCCTATCTCATAAACTGATATGAGGATCAAATGAGACCATTTAGTGAAAGTACTTTAAAAATTGTAAAGCTACTGACAAATGTAACACTCTATCATTTTTTGTTTTACAGTTGTTATTACTTCAGGAAGTTAGGGCTGATTGCTATTATTACTATTAACATATTGATATGGGTTTACTTGATGTGATTATATAATAAGATATACAGAAGTGGTCAAAAGTAGGTTTATAATTGTAATAAACATACATAATACAATGATTAATAAACAATAATATAAGAATAAACTCATGTACTCACAGCTGTAAACCTACTTTTGCCCACCCCTTTATTTCTTTCCCAAATGACTACAATTCCGATTTCTAAATAAGCGACTATTAATAGTAAATTACTATTCCAGGGAAATTTTTTTAATCTAATTAATTTCCATCACTAATATGAGTGCTATATTTTCCCCTTGAATTCCTATTTCTCTTTCCCTCTCCTTCCATTTTTAAAAATCTGATAACGTATTTTCTGTAGGATACCTACAATATCAAACTAAACATTGCCATTTTACCAATGATTGCTTCTCTTCCATCTGTCTCTCCTTCCTGCACTCATCTACAGATTAATAAGGATGGAGCCTCTTAGTTGTTTTCATGTTGACTGTTTTTACAGGAAAGCTCTCCTTCACCCCGAGGCATCTCTGGGTTCCATTCCGACAGAACCAGTCTGGCTGCTGGACACTCCCTGTGCAACCTTGCTCTATCAGATAAAGCAGGGAGTGAGCCTCTGACAGGTGCCGCAGTCACTATCCTGGGTGTCCATGGTGCAAGCAGAACCCTAATCCGACCTGTATGCACACACAGTTGTGCAAGAGGCCGTGGGTGGGTGACTCTATCCCCAGAGGGACACCTCACCACGTCTGCGTGCTGTGAGTAAAGAAAACCTTAAGAAGCTTGCTCCTATCACTAAAAGATGCACATTCAACAACATAAGAAGGAAATTTCCAGACCCAAAATATTATAACAAAATGTTTTAATCTTCTTCTTAACTAACTGAAGAAAGGTCTTGAGCTACTTTATATATTCACATAACAACCTAATTCAGGCCTCTCATGGGAGACACAAGTAAAAGATACTTTAAGTTAGGATAAAATAATACTTAGCTGGCAGAGGAGAGACCATGACCATGAAGGTGATTTTCTCAGGGTGAGGCTTATCCATTGCCAATTCTTGAATGTTTTGGAATATTTTGAGAAGGATAAGATTTTTAGTTCTTCTTTAAATGTTGGTAGAATTTGCCATCTAAGCCGTCTGGTACAGACCTATTGGGTGCTGGCAGTTTTCTAAGTGCTTCAGTTTCACCAGTTGTTACCAGTCTACTGGTAACCAGTTGTTACTCGAGCTTTCTGTTTCTTCTTGACTCAGTTTTGTTGCTTGGATGTTTCTAGAAATATGTCCAGTTCACCCAGGCTGTCCAATTTCTTGGCATATAGTTATTCACAGTAATTTCTTACAATCCTTTGTATTTCTGTAATATCAGTTGTAACTTCTCTTTCATTTCTGATTTCATTTATTTGGGCCCTTTCTCTTTTTTTCTTGATAAGTCTGGTTAAAGTCTTGCCAATTTTGTTTATCTTTTCAAAGAACCAGATCCTAGATTTATTGGTCTTTTAAATTTGTTTTTGGTCTCTATATCATTTAATTATGCTCTGATGTTGATTATTTCCTTCCTTCTACTCAAAAAGCTCTGGGCTTTGTTTGTTGTTGTTTCTATAGTTCTTCTAGGGTTAGGTTGTTCATTTGAGATTTTCCTATCTTTTTTATGTAGGCCTGTATTGCCATGAACTTCCTTCTCAGTGCTGCTTTCACTGTATTCCAAGGGTTTGGGGCTGTCATGTGTTCAATTTCCTTTGTTTCCAGAAAATGTTTTATTTTGTCCTTGATCTCATTGTTAACCCATTCATTATTTACTGGCATGTTATTCAGTTTCTATGTATTTGAATGTTTTTTAGTCTTTTCCTTGTGGTTAGTTTCTAGTTTCAAGCCATTGTAATCTGAGAAGATGCTTAATATGATTTCAATTTTCTTGAATTTGTTGAGGTTTGTTTAGTTTCCTACCATGTGATCCATCTTTGATAATGTTCCATATTCATTTGAAAATAATGTATAGTTTGCTTCTTTGGGGTGACAGTTTATGTATATATCAATTATGTCCATATGATCTAGAGTGTTGTTCAATGCCACAATATCCTTTTTTGATTCTTTGCTTGAAAAATCTATCTATTGTTCACCATTGGTTGTTAAAATTCCCTACAATGAGTGTGCTGCTGTTGACATCCTTCTTAAGTCTCAAAATTTCCCTAGATGTTTTAAGGTGCTCCTATGTTGGGTGCACATATGTTTGCAAGGGTTATACCTTCCTGATGGATTAGTCCCTTAAGTATTACGTAGTGTCCTTCCTTGTCTCTTTTTGTGGCCTTTGTTTTGAAGTCTATTTTTTATGATGTAAGTACTGCTACTACAGTTTTTTTTTTCATGTCTGTGTGCTTGGGATATTTTTTTCTACCCCTTCACTTTTAGTCTGTGTATATCTTTTCATGTGAGGTGGGTCTCTCGTAGACACATATATGTGGGTCCTGTTCTCTTATCCATTCAGCTACCCTATGCTTTTTAATTGGAACATTTAATCCATTTACTTCTAAGGTTGTTGTTGATAGGTACTTATTCATTGTCATTTTTCTGCTTTGTATCTGTGTTCCCTTCTCTCCTTATCTCTCTCTCTCTCTCTTTCTCTCCCTCCCTCCCTCTTTCTTCATCTTCTTAAAGCAGTCCATTTAGCATCTCTTGCATTGCTGGTTTGGTGGAGATGTATTCTTTTTGCTTTTTTTGTCTGGGAAAGTTTTTATTTCATCTTCCATTTTAAATGAGAACCTTGCTGGGCAGAGTAGTCTTGTTTGTAGGCCTTTGCTTTTCATTACTTGGAATATTTCTTGCCATTCCCACCTCCCTTGTAGTGTTTCTGTTGCAAAATCAGCTGATAGCCTTATGGGAGCTCCCTTGTATGTTACTAGCTATTTCTCCCTTGCTGCCTTTAATACCCTCTCTTTGCCTTTAAATTTTGCCATTTTAATTATGATGTGTCATAGAGTGGGCCTCTTTGTATTTATTTTTCATTGGGACCCTCTGTGCTTCCTGGACTTGCTTGAATTTTTCCCTCATCAAGATACGGACCTTTTCTGTCATTATTTTTTCAAACAGGTTTTCTACCCCTTGCTCCTTTTTCTTCTCCTTTTGGTGTCCTTGTAATATAGATATTATTACATTTCACATCATCCTGCAGCTCCCTTAAACCCTTTTCATTCTTTTTGAGTAATTTTTAGTTTTGTTGGTCTGTCTGGGGTTTTTTTCTACTTTGTCATCCAGCTCATTGATTTGATCCTCTGCTTCATCTAGCCTGCTTTTAATTCCTTCTAATGCATTCCTCATTTCAGATATTGTATTCCTCATTTCTTCCTGGATCTTATGATATTTGCTATGTTCTTTTTCAAGCTGATGTAATTCCCAGTAAGTTCCTTGTAGCCTCCATGGAATTCCCTGTAGTTCAAACTGAGCTCCTTGAACATCCTTATTACCATTATTTTGAACTCAGTGTCTGATAGTTTGCTTGCCTCAATTTCATGTAGCACTGTTTCTGGGTATTCCTCCTTTTCTTTCAGTTGGGGGTTGTTTCTTTGTCTCCAACTTTAGGTGACTCTTATTGTTTGTTTCTGCATATTAGATTGATCTGTGTTGACTCCTTGTCTTCATGGTGTGACTGTCTGGGTTAGGAGACCTATAGGACTCAGTGGTGTAGTGTCACTGATTTCCTGAGCTGGGTGCTCTTGGGATGCTCTTTATGGTGTTTGTATGTGCTCTCTGGTTGTAATTGGGTTTTGGTTTTGGTTGGGTGGTTCTTTGGTGGGTCCTTCCCTCCAGCTGGCTGACTAAGATTCACATCACCCAGCATGTCTTGAATGCTGTCATACAGGTGCTGCCAGAACAAAGCCAAACAACTCAGGAAACAAACCCACATCCACAAAAATAACCCCCATCCACAACTACACTACTGACAGCAAATGAGAGAATGTTAATAAAGATATAAAGAGATGAGACTATTATAAGAAAGGAAAAATGAATGTGAGATGACAAACTGAAAGAAAATGATTTTGAGAGGGTCAAGGGAGAAGAAATAATAAGAGTAGGGAATAGAAACAAGGTGAAGAAAATAAGAAAAGAAAATTTACATCATAAATAAAAAAAGCTAGGGGAGAAGGCAGAATGGAGTAAGAAATGGGAAGAGTATAGTATTAGGTTTAAACAAAAAAAATAATAAAAATATAGTGAAAAAATCAGAACCAAATTAGAGAAAAAGATCCACCACAGCAATATCAACAACAAAGGAGCAAAGATTAATACTGATGGAATGGGAATAAGAAGGAAAAAAGAAAGAAAAATGCTTATGAGATGTCTAGAGGAAAGGAATGTGATTTTGAGAGAATAGTGGGAGAAGGAATACTAAAAGTGGGTAGTGAAAACAAGACTAAGTCAGAGTAAAATTAAAATGAAAAACAAAGAAAAGAATGGGCTGGAACCAAGCAAAATGGAGTAATAGAAGGAAACAGTAAAATTTGAGATTTGAAATACAAAAATAGTGAAGATCTAGAAATAAAATTAAAGAAATGCATCAACCACCACCATGTCAACAATCAACAAGCAAAGACTGATAAAGGTGGAGAGATAATAAGGGATTTTTAGAATGGGAAAAAGAATGTGAGATAACTAATGACATGAAAAATGGTTTTGAGAAGTGGGAGGGGGAGAAATAGTTAGAATTCGGGATAGAAACAAGTGTAGCAAGAGAAAAAATAAAATTTAAAACAAGTAAGAAGAGAAAGAAGGAAGGCAAAATGGAGTAAGAGAAGAGAGGAGCAAAATATGAGATTTGAAATAAACTAAAATATAAAAACTAGTAGCATAATAGACACAAACTTGAAGTACAAGAAATGTTTAAAAGATATGCAAGAGAGAAAATAATGCAATTCAT
>PVKM010027090.1:0-18962 GCA_004027735.1 Carollia perspicillata | reverse complement strand
AAAGGAAAGGAGGAATCCTCAGAAAGAGTGCTAATGAAACAGAGACAAGGCAACTATCAGATACTGATTTCAAAAACAATGGTTATACAGAAGCTCAATGAGTTCAGTGAGAATTACCAAAAACTAGAGGGAAGCTACAAGGAATTTACTGTGAACTATATCACCATGAACAAGATCATAGGAAGTATCGACAAGAACCAGGAGAAAATTAAGAATATAATTTCTGAATTGAAGAACACAGTAGAAAAAATCAAAAACAGGCTAGGTGAAGCAGAGGATTGAATCACTGAGCTGGGGGACAAGGTAGAAAAAAAACTCCCAGAAAGAGCAAGAAAAGGAAAAAAGACTCAAAAATAACAAGGAGGGTTTAAGAGAACTGCAGGACATGAAATGTAATAATATCTGTGTAATAGGAATACCAGAAGAAGAGGAGAAAGGGACAGAAAACTTATTTGAAAAAGTAGTGGTGGAAAACTTCCCTAATTTGATGAAAGAAAAAGTCACACAAATCCAGAAAGCACAGAGGATCCCAATCAGGATGAACCCAAATAGGCCCACTCTAAGACACATCGTAATTAAGTTGACAAAATTCCAAGACAAGGAGAGAACCTTAAAGGCAGCAAGGAAGAAACAGAAAATAACATACAAGGGAGCTCCAATAAGGTTAGCAGCTGACTCCTCAACAGAAACATGACAAGCCAGAAAGGAATGGCAGGAAATATTCTAAGTCATGAAAAGCAAAGGCTGGCAATGAAGACTAGTCTACCCAGCAAGGCTCTCAATTAAAATGGAAAGGGAAATAAGGAGTTTCCCATACAAAAGAAGGCTAAAAGACTGTACCTCCACCAAACCAAGATTGCAAGATATGTAAAGGGACTGCTTTAAGAAGATGAAGAAAAAGATAGAGTGGAACACATTTACAGAGGTGAAAAATGGCAATGAATAAGTACCTATCAATAATAACCTTCAATACAAAAGGATTAAATGTCCTAATCAAAAGACATAGGGGAGCCCTGACTGGTGTGGCTCAGTGGATTGAGTGCCAGCCTGTGAAAGAGTCACTGGTTTGATTCCCAGTCTAGTGCACAAGCCTGTGTTGCAGACCAGGTCCCCAGTAGGTGGCATGTGAGAGGCAACCACACATTGATATTTCTCTCCCTCGTTCTCCCTCCCTTCCCCTCTGTAACAAAATAAAATAAATATAAATAAAATATTTTTTCAAAGACATTGCATAACTGAGTGGATAAGAAAACATGACCCACACATATGCTGTTTACAAGAGACCTACTAGACAATAAAATACCTACACAGACTAAAAGTGAAGGGTTGGGGAAAAAAACTATTCCAAGCACCTGGACAGGGAAAAAAAGCTGTTGTGTATCTAGGAATAAACCTAACTAAGGAGGTCAAAGACTTTTACTCAGAACACTACACAACACTGAAGAAAGATATTAAGGAAGACACAAATATGGAAGCATATACTGTGATCATGGATTGGGAGAATTAACATCATCAAAATGCCCATACTACCCAAAGCAATTTATAAATTCAATGCAATCTCTATTAAAATACCAATGACTTATTTTACAGATATAGAACAAACATTTCAAAAATTAATATGGTACCATAAACGACCTCAAATAGCCACAGCAATTTTGAGAAAGAAGAACAAAGTAGGAAAGATCACAATACCTGATATAAAACTATACTACAAGGCCATGGTAATCCAAACAGTCTGGTACTGGCATAAGAACAGACACAGAGATTAATGGAACAGAAGAGTGAGCCCAGAAATAAACTCATGTCTCTATGGTCAATTAATATACAACAAAAGGGGTAGGACATAAAATGGAGTAAAAATAGCCTCTTTAACAAATGGTGTTGGGACATCTGGACAGCTACACGCAAAAAAATGAAACTTGACCACCAACTTATACCATACACAAAAATAAACTCAAGATGGATAAAAGACTTAAATATAAGTCACAACACCATGAAAGTCCTAGAGGAGAACACAGGCAGGAAAGTCTCAGATAATCCACACAGCAATATTTTCACCACTATGTCCCCCAGAGCAAGGGACATAAAGGAAAGATAAACAAATGGTACTTCATCAAATTAAAAGCTTCTGCACGGCTAAAGAAAACATCAGCAAAATGAAAAGAGAATCAATCTTTTGGGAAAATATATTTGCAAATGGTACCTTGGACAAGGATTTGATCTCCAAAATATAGAAAGAACTCACACAACTCCGTGCCAGCAAGAAAAATAATCCAATTAAAAAATGAGCTAAAGTCCTGAACAGGCGCTTCTCCAAGGAGAATATACAGAGGGCCCAGAGACATATGAAAGGATGCTCAGCATCACTAGCCATAAGAGAGATGCAAATTAAAACCACAATTCAATACCTTTTCATACCAGTCAGAATGGCCATCATAAACAAAGCAACAAACAAGTGTTGGAGAGGTTGTGGATGAAAGGGAACGCAGCACACTGCTGGTGGGAATGCAGACTGGTACAGTCCCTGTGGAAAACAGTATGGATTTCCACACACACAAAAAAAAACTAAAAATGGAACTGACTTTTGACTGCCTTTGACTGCCTTTGAACTGTCTTTGACAGCAATTCCACTGTTGAGATTATACCCTAAGAATCCTGAAACACCAAATTTATGCAGCAGAAGGAAAGAAGGAGCTCCTACCCTCTGAGACAGCATGGATGGAACTGGAGAGCATTCTGCTAAGTTAAATAAGCCAGTCAGTGAAAGACAAATATGATATGATCTCACCCATGAGTGGAACCTAATGAACAAAGCAAACAAGCAAGAAAAATAGAACGATGGACATGGAAATAAAGAACCAACTGACAGTGACCAGAGGGGAGGGCACAGGGGATAACAGCAGAAATAAGGAGGCTTTCCTTATTTTATGGAGGCTTCATTATGTAGGCACAATTGATTAAATTAGTCCTTTGGCAATTGATTGAACCTCCAGAGCCTTTTTCCTCCTGGAGGTGAGCTGGGGGTGGGGGTGATACTTACAGTTCCAAACTCTCCTATCACAGGATTGGTTCTCTGGGTAATCAGCCCCCATCCGTAGGTACAGCCCAAAAGTCATCTTAGTAATAAACAACAGACACCTTGACTGCTCTCTCAGAAAATTCCAAGAGTTTTAGGAGCTCAGTATCAAAAATGGAAGGAAAACCAAATACATATTTATTACAAATCACATATAATAAAGTTCCTACTGTGTGCTAAATGCTTTACAAGAACTATCTCTTATGATGCTTACTTAGTTAATCATTATTATCTCAGTTTACTACAGAGAAAGCTGAGATGCAGGGTGCCTAAATAAATCCTTAAGTAATTTACAGCAGATGAACAGCCAAGTACAAACCCAGGTGTCTTGGAGTCTAAAGCTTTTGCTGGAAAGTCATACAATAGGGTTGATAACAGTGAAACATGCCATTATATTTGGAATACCATATTACATACCTTATCTTCTTGCTTACATATAAGGCTAAGAAACATTTTCTCTCCCACATTAAATTTTCTGGAATCAGGATGTCTCTTAAAATTGGTGTAGACATCTAATTTAGCTGTGTTACCTTGCTTCCTAATCCCTAAAAAAAAATAGCTGCTATTACGTAGTACAGCTTACAATGAACAGGAAACATCTGATTTATGCTTAAATGTTTTTAGCTCTTATCCACCTGTCTGCCTCTAGATGAAAGAGTGTCAGTAATAATAATGCAAATCCTAGCAGCTCAACAGCTGAGAAAAGTGTCCTGAGGGTGTTTACACTGTGTTCAGCTGTTCTCTAGAGCTAGGCACCCATCCTGCCCATCTGGGTTGAAGCACAGTTTATATCCCCAGGTTTCATAGATATCTTCTGCTGAAAGACGTTCTGTAGCACCTGCCTGGAGCCTTCTCTCCTTGGAGTCTGACCACGAGGCCAAGCACAGCAAGCAAAAGGATAGATTCCATTCGGGCCTCCTCGCCCTGCCCATCCCTAGACACTCCTGTAGAAACTGCCTCCCACTCTCATTAGGAAATGAAAATCTAATGTCTTTGAAGCATTATTCATAAATATTTATGGAAGCAACCTAAGTGTTTGTCAATAGAAGAAGGTGTGAAGATGCTCCCCTCTCCAATCTGGTCTTGTCTGTCCTGCCCACCACCGTATCCCCAGCCCCAGAACAGTGCCCGAACCTAACAGAAGTTTAATAAGTATTTGTTGAATTTAGTGCTTGATCTCATTGATATTTGTTTAATGATCAGTTGAATGAATGTGTCAAGGACCTGGCATAGTTCCTGAGATGTCCAGAAGGTACAATATCAGGGAGTTCTCTTCCCCATCCGCTTAATGTCAGAGAGAAAAATGTCAGAATATATGAAGGAGAATGTTCCTGAGAAGGAAATTTTGCCAAAGAAATAATTAGGCTACAAATCTATGAAAATGACAAATAGATGATATGACTAGGAAAACTCTCAGAAGAAAGGCTAACATTTATCATCCTTTATCTTCAGGGACTTTCTAGCTTTCTTTTTAGGCAGACAGAATGCCTGTTTTGGTCCATAAACAGGTATTAAAGACTATAAAGTTAATGGACACTTGGCACATTCACTGTCTGGACTTACATTACATGTGTAGTAATATTCTCCATAATCCTCTAACCCAATCCCCTCAAGTTTCATCTGAAAGATCCCTGTGGCACTGATGGTCTGAAGTTAACACCAGGAACCAAGCGACCTCTCAGGTGGGACAAGAATAAATGGCATGCAAGAAGGGGCTAGAATGGCCATTAAAGACAGTTAATGGCCTCTTTAATATTATAGTCAATAAACTCCAAGGACATATTGAGTCATTTAAAAGCACTTAAAACAGTCCGTGCATGAGTGTGAAAGGATAGTAGTGTGGGAGAATTATTTTGCTAAGAAGTAATAATCTAATGCCAAAGTTGACTATGGTCCTTTCAACAATGAAGTTTATGATTCCAAATGTCATTTTAGTTTTTCAAAGTTTTCTTTCCATCTAACTACTTTAACCAACCATTTTAATCCACATTTCCTTCCTTTCAACATAACTTATGCTTCTGCAGAGGAAAAAAGGAAAGCTGTGCTCTTTGGAGAAAGTTCTTAATATGAATGATTTAAACAGAGTAGAAAAATATTTAACCAAACATTTAGTGTGGCCCAGCGATGTCAAGCTCAGATCTCTGATGCATGCATGTCCCCTGGCTCACCAAGAAAAAAGACCCTGTAACCCACATGAAGATGATAAAGAACAGGCTGCAGAGCATGATAGACATTGGCAGCTTTGAGACACTTTTGTCATTAAGTAAATATTATTTTTAATATTATTTTTAAAGCACTAATAGTATAGAATTACCAGAAAACAAATAGAGAGGCCTTGTTGATATGCATGCACAATTTCATGTAAGTATAACCATAGCAGAATACATTGTATATTTTTCATATAACATAAATTATAAATATTTTTCCAAGTGGCACTCATAACTGTCAATTTGATTATCACATAAGATTCCACTAAGGAAATGAACCATGAATTATGTAACTCTCCTCATCTGGGAGATAATTAAGGTCACTTCTGTTGTATGTTTATTTTCAGTAATTTGTAAATTATGTATGTGAATACAATGTGAATATAACTTTAAAATTTTTTCTATGAACTATTTTCTTTATAGATGCTCTTTATTCATTTGAAAAGATTCATTCATTTATCCACTTACTATTTTGTTCAATGTGCAGATAGAAACAATTGCTCCAAAAGGATTTCACTATTCCTCACTGTTGTTCTTTAATAACTGATGTCTTTTAATAATGTGTCATGAAACCTGCAATGAATGTGCTCTTAAAAAAATACTCCTTCCCTGGCTGGTGTATGTAGCTCAGTGAATTGAGCACGGGCCTGTGAAGCAAAGGGTTACCGGTTCGATTCCCAGTCAGGACACATGCCTGGGTTGCAGGCCAGGTCCTCAGTAGGGGACACATGAGAGGCAACCACACATTGATGTTTCTCTCCCACTCTTTCTCCTTCCTTTCCCCTCTCTCTAAAAATAAATACATAAAATATTTAAAAAAATAATCCTGATATCAAGAAGCTTGAAGATTAGATTTTTCTCTCCATATACAAGTTTCCTTTGTCTTAGTCTGCTTGGGGCACCACAGAAAAATACCATAATTTGTTGCTTAAATAACAGAAGTTTATTTTCTCACAGTTTCAGAGGCTGAAAGTCTAATATCAAAGTTCTGACCTATTGGGTTTCTAGTGAGGCCACCTCCTGACTTGTGATTGGCTGCCTTCTCGCCATATGCTTACATGGCCTTTCCTTGGTGCCTGCACACAGAGAGAAACTGCAAGAGAAAGTTCTAGTATCTCCAGGGCATTAATCCTATCTGATCAGGGCCCCATCCTTACAACCTCATTTAACCTTGATTGCTTCCCTAGAAGCCCTGTCTCCAAACAGCCACAGTGTGGATCAGGGTTTCAACAGATGAATTGGGGGAAAATGGGACCACAAACATTCAGTCCATGACATTGAATCCATATACGTGGTTGTTATATCATGTTAGGCAGAACTCTGACTTTGTTATCATCTTCATTTGGACATTAAGTATGGTTTAAAGAAATGTATTTGGTAGCCAAGTTGACAAGGGGTGGACTTGTGTTAGCTATTTTTTATTTTTAATCCTCACCAAAGGATATGTGTATTGATTTTAGAGAGAGAGGAAGCAGGAGAGAAAGAGAAAGAAATTGTTGGAGAGAAACATGGATTTGTTGCCTCCTGTGGGCACCAAAACTGGGGATGGAACCTACAACCTAGGTATGTGCCCAGACCAGGAATCGAACCCACAGTCTTTTGGTGTATGGGACAATGCTCCAACCAACCAAACCACCTGGCCAGGGCTTGTATTAGTTAATTTTATGTGTCAACTAGACAGGACACGTGGGGTGCTCAGACATTTGGTTCAACACTATCAGGAGTGTTTCTTTGAATGGGTTTGGGGATGAGTTTAACATTTAAATTGGCGGGTTGAGTAACACACATTGTCCTCCCTAATGTGGGTGGGCCACAACTGATCAGCCTGACTGGAACAAAACAATGACCCCTCCCACACCCAAATAAAAGGGGATTCCTCCTGCCTGACTGCCTTTGAACTGGGATATTGTTTTTTTCTCCCTAAAACTCAAACAGAAACGTCAGCTCTTCCGTAGTCTCAAACCTGTCCACTTTCAAACTGAAACTACACCACCAGCTCTTGTGAGTCTACAGCCTGCCAACTGCAGATCTTGGGACTCGCCAGCCTCCACAATCATGTGAGCTAATTCCTTATATATCTCTTTATATATATAAAGAACCAAGAGGATATCCTCTTGGTTCTGTTTCTCTAGAGAACCCTGACTAATACACCCTTTGTTCAAAATGCTTGGTAAAACAGATTTAAACATCCTCAAACTTAAACTGAAACTTGCCTTATTTAGAAGGAGTTGTTGTAGTAACTAAGACAGAACTAAAATGTAATAGTTCTGGGATAAATACAATTCTGGATGCATAAATATTCAGCTCTGAACTAAAACCATGGAAGATTATTAAGAATTTGACAGAGCTATATTCAAGTTCAAGTCTGTCGCTTCACTTTACCCGTAGCAGAAACTTCAAATTAGCCCAAATGAAGTGTCATAACCAGATGAAACCTCATCAATATTCTGAGATAAACTTTAGGTTTGGGGGTGTGCAAAGCAACAAATTGACTAAGTCCTGGTTTTTACTTACTTTTGGTACAAACCCTAAGAATCTATCCCCTCTTCCTATACCAACGTAAGACTAAAGGTGTAAAAAGTTCATTTATGCATGGTGAGAGAGAGAGAACAAGACAACAACAGCATAAACATTAATTACAAGCATCTGTTTTTAATTCCCACATCAAGAAAAAAATGAACATTAAATTTATTTTATATTTTAGCCTCAAAGCACCAAGTCACCATTTGTAAAGGTAAGAAACAACTTTTTAAATCCAAGAGAGAAAAGAGTTTTAAAGTTATCTTCCTTCCAGCTGCTGCCTGCAAGATAGGTCCACTTAAAGTTATTAAGTTGAAGTGGATAATCTGTTACTTACAAGTCTGGAATAAAGAAAGTTTTAAAATCTTAACAAAGAAAAATCTTTTAAGGTAAAAGTCAATAGCAAGATGGTTTCCATAGAGTTGAGGGTAAAAAAATAGAGGTCGATCTTCTTTTAAAAGTGTATTGTTCACTTTCAAAAGACCCAGTTGGATCACCAGTGATTTCTGAAATGTGCACCCACAGGCGTCTTGAAGACTGTGTTAGATAATTTTCAATGCCCCCCTCTGGACTCAGAGAATGTGCAATCATTCATTCTTTTATTGACACAAAAATTATCCATTTATGCAACAAATATTTATTGAAGATGTCCTTTCCCTTCTCTCTCACATCAAAAATTCTAGAACCTTCTATCACCAGGATCCTCTAACACCACCAGCTAACCTCATAGTGATTTTTTCCTTTCATTCCTTTCTTAATAATTTTTAAATTTTTTCAGTTATAGTTGACATACAATATTATATTAGTTTATGGTATACAGCATAGTAATTAAATATTCATATAACTTACAAAGCAATCTACCCTGTTAAGGCTAGTACCCCTTTGATATCATGGTGATTTTCAAAGACCTCTTTTATAGGTTTCCACCCAGATTTGCTCTCCCTGACATGTTCTAAGTTCCAAACAAGAACTCTGACATCTCTTCCCCAACACACACGCACAGACACAGACACAGACACAGACACAGACACACACACACACACACACACACACACACACACATACTCACACCCCTTCCAGCTCTTCAGCTAGGCGAATATCACATTGCAGGAAAGCATTCTGTGAATAACTACAAAAATTTTACCCACAGGGAACATATAAATTCTTAAATATTAATTAGTGAATTACGAGGTATTTTAGAAAGGAGATGGTAACAAATGCAGGGTGGGGCAAAAGTAGGCTTACAATTGTGAGTTTATTCTTCTATTATTCTTTACCAGTTATTGTATGATTTTCCATACAACAACTGTAAACCTACTTTTGCCCCACCCTGTATATTCTGTTCTCAGTAAGTACCACCTACCTGTGTGCCATGTCCTCCCTCACACACGGATATATACACCCAAAGTTGCTAGAAGAATAGAGGTTAGAACCCTAGGAATTAACTTGGAAACATTTCTCCTTCTAAAATGTTGCCAGACCTGTTTCAAAAATAATAAATCACTGTCTAATCTTCAAAGACAGTGTGAAAGAGAACACAGCCGCTCTTGACAATATGAGAAATATTTAAATATACCATTTTATCTAGCTATCTAACTAAAAGGTAGAACTGAATTATTTCTCATCACTACTGATATAACTATCACTGTCATTGTCACCATCACCACCATCATCACCTTTTTAAAGGAGAAAAGAATGGAGTATTGTCTAGTCTACACAGCCTTCCAGAACCGTTTGTGTTAGTTTAATCACAGACTCACAATGTTGAGCACTATTCATTTTTCTCTCTTTCCAGTTAACAAAATAATTTAGGTAGGACTCAAATTCACTGCGTGCTTAACCTATCATGAAGATTAAAAAGGGACAGTGAGTCTTCTTTTGGCTTCGCTTGCCCACATCTTTGGCTGTATATCAAAGTGCTCTAGAATTCAATGTTGCCATCATAATTCTTTAATAATGTGGCTTGTAGTATTGATTGCAGTAAATAGACTCTAGAGAGGCTAGTAGATTTTTGAGATTTTATGAATGATAAGTAGGCCCATTGGTCACGTCTTGCAGAGTAATAAATGTCTGGGCCAATTTCCTTTGCCTTTGTGCATGTGCCATCTACTCCTTGTCTAATACAGGGTCTGAAAGGGATTAGAATTGACTGGTTAAGAAAGAGCTCAAGCTACAATATCTGACCATAACAATGGGACCCTGAGATTGCTAGTTATTGGTAACTTTGGAACTATTTATTTATTCATTCAAAAATATTATTCAATCATTCAAAAATATTTATTGAACACTGACAGTGTGCTGGGCATCATTTTAATGTCTTGTAATACAACAAAGAACAAAACTAAGCCCCTGCCCTTTTGGAGGGTATATTGTAACAGGAAGGAAGAGTTAATAAACGATAGTTATATTAAAGAAGTAAGTAACTATGCAGGGCATGTTGGGGTGTGTTAAGTGTAATGCAGGAGAAAATACAGAGTAGGATGAAAGGGATAGTAAGGTAAAGGGGTTGTCATTTTTAATAGGGCTGTCTGGGTAGGCCTTACTAGCATTCAAAGAAAACTATGAAGGAGGTGAGGAACTTAGACATGTCTGAAGAGTTCGGGGAACATAATGGAAACTACTTGGCCAGACAGAGTGAGACAAGGCCCAGCTAGTAAGAAAGCAGGTCAGGAAAGTAAAGGGAGGGGTTGGGTGTGCAGATCATGTAGGGTCTTGAAGAATATCATAAGAACGGGGAGCACTGACGGTTTGAAGCAGAGGAGCGATATAATCTGACTAACTTTCTAAAGGGTTACTCCAGTTGCCCTGCTAAGGACAGACTGTGGGAGGGGGTTGGGGAAGAATGAAACAAGGAGATCTATTAGGGGGCTACATTAATAATCTGTAGGGACACAATGCTAGTGGCACTAGGGATAGTGAGACAGGGTCTGATCCTGAATGTATCTTGAAGGTAGAATAAATATATATGTATCCTAAGATATTGGATCTGGGGGTCGAAAAGAAGAAAAGAGTAACTTCGCTTGGGGCGAGCCACTGCAGGGAAGAGCAGTGCTGCTGTGGTGGAGATAAGGAAAGCTGCAGGAGGAGCAGGTTTAGGAGGACAGTGAGTTCAGTTCTGGATGGCTGGTTAGGAAGTCTCCAAGTGCACACGAGAAGCGGGTAATTGTATGCATTTCTAGAGTTTGGGAGAGAGGTCTAGATTGGAGGGATACAACAGGGAATTAGTATGACCAAGAGATTACCAAAGGAACAAATGTACATAAAAAAAAAATAGAGAGGACAAAGGACTAAGGACAAAGGACTGAGCCCTGAGAGAGTCGAACATTAAGAGGTCAAAGAGAAAAGAGGATTCAGCCGAAAGAGACCGTAAAGGAGTGAGAAAACCCACACAGTGTGGTGTGCTGGGGGGCAAATGAGGAAAGTAGAAGAGGCAGAAGAGAGTGAATGACTTCCACTGCTGATGAAAACTCAACCAAAAGGAGGAATGAGAAGTGACTGCTAAGTTCAGCAACAGGACGGTTATTGGTGACCTTGACAAGAGTAATTAGGTGAAGCAGTGGGGGTGAAGGCATCATTGGAATTGGTGTAAGAGAGAAGGAGAGAGTAATTAAAAACTGTGGAAATGGTGAGTATAAACAACTATTGTGAGGTGCTCCTTAAAAAAGGGTTGCAAATAAATGTCTGTATGAAGGCTTTTTGTTTTGTTTTCTTTTTTGTGTTTTTTTAAAGGGTAAATAATGCTATGTTTGTATACTGATGAGTAAAGAGTGAAATTGTATAGTGTAGGAGAGAAGGGGAGAGGCTGGAGCAATTTCTCTGAGTAAGTGAGACAGGTGCGTAATAAACAACTGGCAAGATTGGTTTTGCTCTGAATATGTCATTTATAACAAGGGAGAGAGCAGAAAATGTGGGCACCCCTGGAGGTAGGTGAGTTAGGGTGAGAATGGGAGTGTTAGGTCTTGTCCGAGTGCTACAGTTTTTTAGTGAAGTAAAATGTTTCATAAGCTGAGTGTAGTTTGGGGAAGGCAATATTAGGTGTTTAAGGAGAGAAGAGGTCTGAAGTACATGTGTAGAGAGTGTGAGAGTGAACATAACTAGGATAATACAGCAAGAGAGCCAAGCAGTGTTAAGGGAATGCTTGCAGGTCATGGCCATGAATTTCACAAGACAGTTAAGAGAGTCAAAGAGTATACTAGGGAGTGATTATAATAATCGGCCATAAATGTAAGCTGAGTAAGAAGGAAGAAGAAGGCAGCAAGAGGGTGACGATCAGTAAAAAAGAGATAAAACTAATCATTGGACTGGAGATTCTAGTGGGACTAATGAATTGTTAGGACTGGAGTACTAAAAGGAGTGAGAAGGAAAAGAGGATGCAATCGGCAGACATGAAGGACAGGTTACAGGTACTGATATCCCATGCTCTAGGATATGCCTGTGGGAATGCACTGCTCAGACAGAGTGGAGGACACAGGAAGAAATAACTTCAAGGAATGACAGAACAGGTATTAAAAGGATCAGGCTTATTTTGAAAAATAAACTAAGAATTATAATGAGTCATGTTAGAGAGTGTCATTTAGGCAGAAGATAAAATGATGGGAAAATAAGGGGAAGTGCTTAGGAGTGTGAAGAAGGAAGGAACAATGAGGGGTAGTAGGTAATATAATCTAATGACACGAGAGTCAAAGGTAAACATGTTTAGAAGAGTGAGCACAGTCTGAAAACACCAAGGGAGAGCAACAAGGTCAACCATCCCATCTCCAGGCCTTACAGGGCTATGGGAGTAATAACAGCCATCATTTAGGATGACTGCAGGGAAAGTAGGGTCCTCTGGGAGGGCCAGGTTTCTGTTAGAGCAAAAAGAAGAAAGAGGTGTTATGAGAAATGGTTAAGATACAGAAAATTTTGCAAATAATGGACTGTGATTCTCAGCAGACACAGTGAAAGCATTTCAGAGGTTGAGGAGGTAGAAGATAACATAATGAAAGATGCACAGGTGCTTATGAAAATTAGACGATGGAACATGAGAGTGCATCAAGGGATCCAGGCTTCTAATGAAGACCTAACATGGGTAATGGTCATAATGAGGCTGTTCCTATAAATTCAAAGCAGATAGTGTTGTGATGATACTGTGAGTTGGAGAATGGGGGACAATATAAATAAATATGTGCTCACCTTCCAAATTCAATCCATCAAACCTGGCTTCCACACCACAACCCTACTGAGATTTTCCCATAAAGATCATCAATAACGTCCATGGACCAAATCCAGTTCTTTATCACTTGCCTGCTCACCAGCCTTTCATAGAGTTGACTGCTCCCTCCATCACAGAATCAACAGAATCTCCTCCCTTGGCTTCAGCATAACCACTTTCTAGGGGTTTCTCTTCTTTTTCTAGTCATTTTTTTCTCAGGCTCCTTTGTTGGCTTTTTCTCCTTCCTTTATCCTGACCTAAGTGTTAGTTTACTAGATTCTTCTCAGGTTGATCTCAATGACTGAAATACCACCCAAGCCAGACCTTACCCCTCAGCTCGATTAATATATTTGGTTACCAACCTAACAGTGAACAGCTACAATCAAATGTCTCTTAAACATATCAAACTTTACACGTCTAAACTACAACTTTAGCTTTTCTCTTACAAAACAACCCTGCCACCAACGCCAACCTTCTTCATTTCAGTGAGTAACATGCTATCCACCCAACTGCAGAAATAAAAAAAAAAACAAAAACCTATTGGCTGGACTTGATTCCTCCATATTCTTCAGAACCCACATCTGGTACATAATTAAGTCCTTGCAATACAATCTCCAAAAGATCCACTTTCCTGGAGCTTCTCCGCTATCACATTAAGCTGACCCCATTTACCTCTTTCCACTTCATTGCCACTTAAATAGTCTCCCCATATCCACTCTTGTTTTCCTCAACTCCATACCTCTTGCTTAAAACTATTCAAAATAGTAGTTCCAGATGAATACAAGTTGAATTTGCTTGTAATTTATTTATGGAAAATGTCTTTTAATTGAGGCATAAAATCTAAGTGCCAAAAAGAACAACTTGATAAATTTGACTACCTGAAAATCAAAACTTTGGACTGAAAAATATCAAGCTGGGAAAACACATGTGTTGCAATATCATGAGGCATAGTTTCCTTAATTACAAATTAGTCACTTCACAAGGAGTTTGTATAAATTAATAATGAAAAGAATTACCCAGGAGAGACTTCCAGCCAAAATGGAGGCATGGGTAGATACACTGTGCCTCCTCCCACAACCAAAAGAAGGACAACAACAAATTTAAACAAAAAACAATCAAAGCTGCCAGAAAATTGAACTGTATGAAAGTCCAACAACCAAGGAGTTAAAGAAGAAACAGTCATCCAGACCAGTAGGAGGGGCAGAGATGGGCAGCTGGGGCAGAGAGGACTTGAGGCAATGCAGCAGCTAGAGGACAGTGGCAGGCAGTACCTGGTGGAGCAGGCGGCCCCACATTTGCATGCAGATAAGCGGGGAGGAACAACTGGGAAGTGAGATAGTCCAGGCAACCTAGGATTCCAGCGCAGGGAAATAAAGCCTCAAAGCCTCTGACTGAAAACATTTGTGGGTGTTGAGGCAGCATAGGGGACTACCACGCTGCAACTGCCAACCTCACAGGAGAGTTCGTTGGAGAGACCCCAGGGTCCTAGAATGTACACGAACCCACCCACTCAAGAATCAGCACCAGAAGGGCCCAATTTGATTGTGGGTAGCAGGGATTGTGACTGAAAACTGGCAGAGAGCAGAGCAAGCAGCACTGCTCCCTCTCAGACTCCTCTCCCACATACAGCATCACAACGCAGCCATGTGGGTTGCCCTGCCCTGGTGAATACCTAAGGCTCCACCACTTACTATGTAACAGGCACGTGAGACCAAAAAAAAAAAACTGGCCTGAATGAAACAACAGATCAAAGCTCCAGAAAAAATACAACTAAGCAATGAAGAGTAGCCAACCTATCAGATGCACAGTTCAAAACACTGGTGATCAGGATGCTCACAGAATTGGTTGAATGTGGTCATAAATTAGAGGAAAAAAATGAAGGCTATGAAAAGTGAAATAAAGGAAAATGCACAGGGAACCAACAGTGATGGGAAGGAAACTGGGACTCACATCAAAGGTTTGTAGAAGAAGGAAGAAAGAAACATTCAGCCAGAGCAGAATGAAGAAACAAGAATTCAAAAATATGAGGAGAGCCTTAGGAACCTCTGGGACAACTTTACATGTTCCAACATTTGAATCATAGGGGTGCCAGAAGAAGGAGAGGGAGAGCAAGAAATTGAAAACTTATTTGAACAAATAATGAAGGAGAACTTCCCCAATCTGGTAAAGGAAATAGACTTTCAGGAAGTTCAGAAAGCTCAGAAAGTCTCAAAGAAGTTGGACCCAAGGAAGCCCACACCAATGCACATCATAATTACATTAACCAAGATTAAAGATAAGGAGAGGATCTTATCAGATCAGTGATATTTCAAATTATAAAAACATATCATAATATCACTCAGTAGTGACACTTGTAAAAATGTCCCAAGATTTGCAATCAAGGATATTTGAGGCAGTATTGTTTGTTATAACAAAATACCAACAAAAATAGAAAAGCTATAAAAATATGAATCAATAGGTCATAAATCAAAAAGGAAAGATTGTATATCCATAAAATAGATTATGCAGTTTTTATATATGAATGAAGTATTGAGTGTTGATATTAAGTAAAAATATAAAATATACAATATAATATCAACATGATCCCATTTGTCCTTATATATGCAAATAATTAAGTATTTACATAAAATTTTGAAGGAAATAAGAAAAATTACTAGTGACTACTTTAGAAAAAGGCAAAAGCATCAGAGGCAGAAAGAGAGGTGTGTGCATATTGAAATGTGTAAAAACTAAACTTACTTTTTAAACAAAATATTAGGCTATCTGGGCAGAAAGATTACAAATCATTTAATTTCTATACTATGTATTAAAAATACAAACAACTAAATGCTGTACAATTTTTAAAAAGAAAATTTGTGCTTAGAAATGATGACACAAATTATTTAAAGTATCTTCAAGGACTCTCTATTATGTCTAGAATACGATCCAGGGTTCTTCCTATAGTCTGAATCCTAGACTGCATGACCTGCTTTGTCTACCACCTTATACCAATCTTCTTTGTTATTAAAGCAACATCCTCACTGTATTCTTTCAGTTTCTCAAATATGCCGCAGAACTAGAGCCTCAGGACCTTTGCATCTGCCACTCCCCTGACAGACGTGTTCTTCCCCGGACTCTGTGTGGCTAACTCCTCATCCCTTAGGTTTCAGCCAAATGTCACCTCCTGAGGCCTTTTTCTAGTTGCTCTATAACTAAAAATGTTCCCCCATTTTCAATTATTAGCTCAGAGCCTGGTTTGATTCTTGCATATTACCCTGTAATTCTTTAGTTTATATTTTTTCTGTGACTTTTTTTGGAGGAGGGACCTGGACATTCCACTAGAACATAAGCTCCTTGAGGATAGTGAACCATGTTCATTTTGTTACTTATGTGTCTATCTCCAGGGCCTAGCACATAGTATGTGTTCAATAAATAGAGTGACCATGTAACTGATCATCCTAAGAGGGACACATTTGAGAAAGAAAGGTAGAGATTAATAATTCTTCTAGGACCATAAATACAAACAGGAGAACCCAGATAACACTAAAAATATATTCTCCCTATGAAAAAAAACACTTAAAAATGCATGCATGACCATTGATAATGAAAAGATTAAAGATTTTATGAGGAAAAAAGATAAGAAAATAGGCAAATATTAAGAATTTGTTATAGAGAGTTATTCCTGATATCTTCCTACCTCCCCTTTATGCTGCCCATTAGGCATGAACAAGAGTGGTAATACTTCCAATTTTCCTTTCAAGTTGACTTTCAAATGTAATTCAGCCAGCTAATCCATAGGATCTGCCTCAAACTATAATTCTTCTCCTTAATTCCATTTGCTACCTCTTGACCACCTTTGACTGAAAAATAATGCCATGCAAAGAGTCCTCAAGAAAACATTCCTAACTTAGGTGGGGCTTTCTCAAGGCAAAATTCCTAACCACAGTGAAATACATTGTCAATTTCCCCTAAATTATGACAACTACATTGATGAAAATCAGTCTTATTTCCCACTGGTTGGCCAGAATATATTATAAATCAGTAAAGATTTAGCCACATATCTGCCATGATCACTCTATAATTCAGCCTTCCACAGCACCCTGGAGCTCCACCCATTCAGCAAAGCTATCGCACCCATATGGACACACAGACACACATAGAATAAGGGTCATCTCCCTCAAGAGTGTAATTCATGAAACTCCAGAATGTCTAAACATCTCAAGGGGATAGGTATGTTTCCTTACAGATTTTTGAGATAATAGCATGAATTGGATGAACCTAAAAGTTCAAACCGGGCGAAAACAGTATCTATAGAAATATTTAGCCTTCGATTTCTAATTCTTCCAAATGAGGCCAATGTCATCTAACTTGTGGGGTTTTGTGGACATTAAGTGGAAATCAAGTAGCAACTAGCACAGTAGCTGGCATTTGGAAAATGTTCAGTATATGTTAGCCTTTCTGTACTTTACCTCCCCACCCTAAACCCGCACAAGAGACCTCAGCATCATTTCCACAGGCCACACCAACATAATGCAGTGCGTTGGGGCAGGGAGGAACTTTGTCAGGGAAGAGGAGTTGGAGGGGAAGAAAGGGCAGCAATTACTCGAGGACTTCCATTTTCCCTGTGGAAGTGTTTTGCTTTCTTGCCACCACTGCCTGTGTACCCACCCCTACTCTGACCCTTGAGATCCTTTCCTTAGTAGCTGCAACTTTCAGATACATGATGTTTTGACAAACCAAGTTAATACAGGCACATGGTTTACATTTTATCTTGACCCTCAGATATAAATAATATGTTTAGTTCTTTAATATAAAGTACTAAAATGTAAAAGAAACCCCTTCATCCTGAGTAGGACTGAGGGACATCCCTGAGATTCTGGGATTGGGTAAAAGCCGAAGATGGTCTAGCAGCAGTGGTGTAAGGGGCAAAGGTGGGTGGAAGGCCTGGATGGACTGAGAATGCAAGTGTTGGCTGGTGCTGCTTGACATTACAAGCTGGAACCTGAATGTTGTTTTTAAGATCAAGGGATCTCCATAGTATTACATCAGACACATCCAAGGTCCTGTTTCAGCAACTCCTATCAAAACTGTAGATGCCTCTCAACCTCAACCACTCTGACCACAGGTCTCAGACAGAAGAGGGAAAATTGTCCCTTTTACAAGGCTTCCAAAACAGTCACCTGGCCCTTTAAATTTACAGCACTTGAAATCAGGCTGCAGTCACTACCATTTAAAGGACAGGACACCAAGTCTTATTCAAGTTCATGATTCCAAGAGTAAGCTTAGGAACTGTAACTCTCAAGTTCACCTGTTGGTAGCACCACTGACTCTTCCTCCCCAATACCACTTCTCTAAAAACTTCAGCCCCAGTGTTTTAGAGTTCCTCCGTCAATCACGTTTGTGTATTCTCATGCAAATAGGACTCCCAATAGATCCCCTGTTTGTCCAGAACTCCTGAGGCAGCCTTTCAGATTGGGATTCACCTGCTGATACCGTTACTATCTAAAATAATCAGCCTCAAACTTAAAAAATTCCACAAGGGCGTTAATGCCCAACTTGGAATCTTGTCAAATGTATTTGCAACTTCCCCTAATTTTTTAGTGCAAATTATGAATGTAATTAGTCATCAGTATTTGAAGTTTCTCTTTGACTAAGTAAAGCTCCAGCTCAAAATATTTTAATACACATTCTTTCCTTCAGCAATGTTAAATGAAGCATCACGAATTCTGCCTTACACACAACGCTTTTTTAAAAATAAACCCCAGAAGGATATAATTATTTAAATTCCATTTTATAAAGAGTGTAACTGCTTGGGGGAAAAGGAAAATAATTACAAAAACCATCATTGGTATTTGTGGCTAACAAAATGCAACAAAATGGAATACGCTAAAGCCTGTATATAAGTAAATTGTTTGCTATAAAGATTATGCACATTAGATTTGCAACAGCACCCTACTCTAAGACCCCTCCTTAGGGCAAGTTAGGAATC
>PVKM010027089.1:0-19006 GCA_004027735.1 Carollia perspicillata | reverse complement strand
GGGGAAAGGCACATTACCACCAAACCCCAGGTTGGAGCCAAGGGCTTCAGACAGGAAAGTTGGGGTGTGTGTGTGCCTGGGGGTAGCAGGGTCTTCCGAGGACCCCGGCTACTTCCTGCTTTTCACCCACCCCCAGACAGTGCATCCACAAGACCCCAATTGGGACTGCGGGTGGTGCTTCTGACCGAACTGGAGGCTGGGCCTGAACCCCTCGAGGAGGAGAAAGTGACCCGGCTCTGGAGCAGGAAATGCTACTGGCTTCTGGTGTCAGTTGCAGGAAATGCAAAGGCAGCAGGAGGTCCCGATACCGATCTGATCCCTGACAAAAGACTCAAATGACACTAGGCTCTGTCCCCCGGCGCCGCCCGCAGCCAGACCTTCGAGCCTCCGCGGACCTTTCTGCGCGCCTCTCGGACACCCGGGAAGCAACCTCCTGCGGCCGGGTCGAGGGGCTGGTGGCTCGCGGGCTCGGGAAGGCTGAGAGGGGTTGCACTTCCCAACCCCCTCTGCGACCCTCGCTCGGATCCTGTCCTGCTGGAGTGAGGTTTCTGGAAACATCTCTGTGTTTTCTACTGTCGATTCCTCAAAGGCCCAAGCCCCAAGGGGTCACGGTCGCCCGAGAGAAAAGGAGCCACCCATCCGTGCCCACGCCGACCCAGCACCACGTGAACGCCGCGGTCAAACCTCCATCTCCCTAAACCTGGCTGGCGGGGTGCCGCGGCGGTCCCAGGCCAGCAAGAGGGTCCAACGTGCCGTATCCACCCCCCAAGTTCTCCCTGAGTCCGGGGCGCGGGCTTTGCCCAAGTTTGCTGGGCGATGCCCTTCCCCGAGCCCGACTCGTGGGCCGGGCGGGAGGGGCGCGTGATTGACAGGCTGAACTACAGACTCATCTCTTACCTTAGGCCGCGGGCGCTGATTGGCTGCTCGCTGACATCCTCAAACCCGGCTGCTCCGCGCTGGGCTCGGAGGGGGGCGGCTGCGGGTGGAGGTGCGCTTCTGACAAGCCCGAAAGTCATTTCCAATCTCAAGTGGACTTTGTTCCAACTATTGGGGGCGTCGCTCCCCCTCTTCATGGTCGGGGGCAAACTTCCTCCTCGGCGCCGCTTCTAATGGAGCCCCACCTGCTCGGGCTGCTCCTCGGCCTCCTGCTCTGTGGCACCGGGGTCCTCGCCGGCTACCCAATTTGGTGGTAAGACTCGCCTCTTGTCTGCCCGCGGCCCGATTTCTTCGCCGAGTCTCGGGGAGGTGGGGGGGCGTCGGCTGGGGGTGGGCTCCGGCAGGGCTGGGGCTCCTTTCTCCTTGCCTCCTTCCAGCCCCCCACCCGCCCACCCCTCCCGGATTTTCTGCTGGTGTCGCCTTCAGAATCCAACTCCTGCCTTCTCTGATAATCACCATTTTCCCTGCTACTCGCCGCAGAGGCTGGAGGACTTTCCCCGTCTCAGAAGGTCTCTTGTTCTTAGACCCTCATAGCCTTCCACTCATCCCAATCTGGGGGCCCGAAAGACCCTCCATTTGCTTGCAGTTGGGTCTCTGGAAATCCAGCGCTGTCCCCGGGGCCCAGCCACTCCTCTTCTCCATTTTGGGGTCTTCATGGGCAAAATCATCCTATTCCTTGCCACCCCCACCTCTGCCGGCGCCTCCGTCAAGAGATTTCCCCACAATAACCCCCTTTTGCAGACTCCAATGGCTTCAGGGATCCTAGGGGCAGGGGAATGGGGGGGATTTCATGAGACTCTCCCCACTCTGCTCTAGATTAATCTTGAGCCTCAGAAGTGAATGTGGTATTCGCTGATCCGAGATGCCATTGAATTCGGATTTTATTCATTTCTTGCTTGTCCACCCTGGCGAAAGGGGGGCTCCTTGAAAATGTAGTTGTTCGGAAGGGGTTGGGTTTGTTCTTTGACCAAAACCCCAGTTCTCCATGTTAAATTCGTTCCTTTTGGAAAACCGAGGACCGAGGAGAAAGGGAGACAGGGAAAGGAGAATTCCATCCCCGAGAAATGCAGATACAAAAGACGTTTTTAGTAAATAAGGCTGGGAAACGGGGCGCGGTGTTCTGGGGAGGGGGTGCGTTCATGGGGAACCCGGCCAAGGAATAAACAGCCCTTTAGGGACCCCAGTTCCGGGGAGTCCCCTTGTTTTCCCAGCAACCCCATTGCCCCCCGGCAGGTCCCAGAGGCCAGAGGGGAAAGACACACTGAAACCAGTTCTCCAAATTACACCCGCCTCTCCTCAGTCTCCAGCCCCCTGCATTCCGGAAAACTTTAATTAAAGAATCTTCCCCTCCTGGACATAGGACAGCCTGGGCCTGGGGGGGTGGGAGGTGAGTAAGAAGAATTTAGGATCTGCGAGTAAAAACAAGGGCTGTGGCCCCTGGGGTGAGAGTCGGAGAGGAGAACCACCAGGGTGTGGTGCCACCTGCACGTCCCACTTTCCCTGGCTTGCCACCCCTTCTCCAGCCCGGGATAGGGGAGCAGAGCCAGGAGATTGGGGGGCCACACCCTGAGTCTGCCTCCAGTTGTTTGGGGGTGGCGGCACTTGTTTCTGGGTGTTGGGGGCTAGGATGGGGGCAGGAGCAGGGCATGGCCGAGGGTCTCTGTTTGGAAGGTGCCTGGAGGTGCTCCCAGGACAGACACCCAAGGGGAAGTCTTTTTTCTGCCCAGCCCACCCTTCCCTTGGCACTGGGCTGGCCTGAGGCCTCCTGTACATAAAGAAGTCGGCGGGGGTGGCCTGGGCATCCGGGGATTCCAGGCTGGGGGCTTTGCCTGTGGCCGGGAGGGCCACTGTGGAAGCCAGTCCTGCCTCTGTGGCCCTGCCTGACCCTCTTCTGATCCCCTACTAGGCCCATGTTCTTTGCCTTCACAGGGGCCCTGGCCGGGGGAGGGTAGGAAGGGAAGATGTGGAGCCCCACAGGCCACAGGGGCCAGCTAGATGTCCAGGTTCCCCTACTCTGTGAACCGGAGGAGGCGCTTCCCTGGGCAGAGCCTGTGGGCAGGGTGGGGGTTGGTGTATAATGATGTATGGGGGCTCATCTAGATAGGAACCACCCAACGGAAAGATGTTGGAAAAACCTGGAAGGCCAGAGCATTGGCCCTAATGCAATGCTGGATACATGGATTGTTTGTGAGTTGGAAGGACAGGGATGCTGCTTTGTCTGAGCAGAGACCTGTGTGTGTGCGCTTTCTAGGTCTATGACCCTATGGGGTGTCATCTGTACACTAGTGAGTTTCTATGTATAGGAGCAGCTGTATCTGCAACTGGGTGACCATGGATGTGAACTTCATGCAAGATATGCCGGGGGAATCCACGGCCCATGGCAGGGGTTATTGCTATGTCTGCATAAAAGTGTCAGTGAGTGGCTGATTCTTGGGGGGGTGACGAGAGAGAGAGAGGGGGGAAATCTAAAAGTATCTATGCCTATGTCAAGGTCAGCACCTGTGCCTGCTTATGACACTGCATGACTGTGCTCAGGACTGGCCATGTGAGTGTTGTGTGTATATGTGTGTGCACACACGTGCACACGCCTTCATGACTGTAAGGGGAAAGCCCACAGATGTCTTTGTGCATGGGTACTGGTGCTCATGGCCATGGCCTGATTGTACATGTGGCTTGTATCGTATGTATGTGAGTACGAATGTGAGCGTTGTGTCTAGATCTGCCTATGACTCCGTCTTCCAGTGCCAGTGACCATGGCCGGACCTGTGGCTATATGTTCACACACATGTGATCTATGGGCGTGAGTGACATCCTGAGATTGGGTGCTCAGTGGGCATTCCTGGTCCTGGAGGGACAGTTCAGCAGGACATAAAAGTCTAACAAGGAGGCTGCAAGGGGCACAGTGGACCCGGGACCTGGGCTGGGCCGTGAGGGGTGCAGAGCCTTCCTTGGTACGAGCTTATCCTGTCTGTCTGAGGACTGTGGTCAGCAGCCCTCCCCTCTCAGGCTTGTTGTCTTTGGTCTTGGGAGCTGGGGTAGTGGGTGGGTCACTTTCTCAGGGTTGGGGCCAGGGCCAGGGCCTGCGTTGGGATGGGGACAGTGAAGTGGGTGGGCCTCCGATTCCCGTTCCCCCTCTGTCCCCTGGCAGGCTGAGCCCCATCACCGCTGCCCACTTTGGCCCACACAGTTCAACACATTCTCCAGGAGGGATTTAGAGGGGAAATCATTTAGCTGGGGTTTCTATCTGTGACACCCCTCAGGGATGCACCCCTATCTCCACGTACTATACGGCGCCCCCCAGCCCTGGGAAGAGGTAGACCAGAAGGTGGAGTGTGAGGGGCCTCAGACAGAGGCTCACGGAAGATGTGCTCCAGGGCCCTGCAGCCAAGTAGTGGCAGAGCTGGGACAGGAAAAGGTGACAGCAAGCACTGATTTCTATAATTCTTCTTGTCAGTCACAGTTAGAGACTGGTGTAGGAACTTGTCTTTCTTCTCCTTCTTGTGGGGGGGGGGCGAAATGAACTGGCTTATTAGGGCCCAGCCTAGTGCTTACTACATTCCAGAGGCAGAGGCCCTGATTGAAGGGGCCTATGCTGGAGGTCGGGGGTGCACCCCACTTCTGTGCGACCCACCTACCTGGGCCTCTGTTCTCTCCCCCTTCACCCGGAGATCGCCAGCCTGCCCTGCCTCACAGCTGGGGTTGGGAGAGAAAGTGTTCTGCAGAAGTCAAGGGCAGCGAGCGGGGATATACACCTGAACTCTCCCCCCACCCTCCTCAGATCTATTCCCCCACTCAAGTGCTTGCCCTAAGCCCTGCCTCAGTTTCCCCATCTGTCAGGTGTCCCGTTGCCTCCCCCACCCACTCCCACCTCTGCGTTTCAGAGGCTTGTGAACATGTTCAGTCAAACCCCGTGGGGGTCAGTGGGCTGGGCCCAGGGAGGCACCTGGAGACTGCGGGGGAGGAAGGCCCCGGGCCAGGTGTTAACACTTGTAACAGGCAGGAATTACAGCTGGCTGGGGCTGGGGCTGGTGAGGAGCTGAGCTGGCTGGAGGCTGTTGATCCAACAGACAGACAGACAGACAGATGGGCAGATACCAGATCAGATGGCCAGGCTTTAAGCGGGTGGTCTCCCTTCCAGGGCAGGCCTTTCCCTGGGGGGATGTGGCAGGGAAATCAATCCAGGTCTCTTGGAAGTGAATTAAGAGCCCTTCTGACCACCCCACACCTATTGTGGGCGGAGCTTGGTGTCGAAAGGGAGCAAAAGTTGTGGCTTATTTGTTTGTATTCTTCTGCTAGGACCCTTTTCGCTTAAAACAAAAACAGGTCAAATGTTTTAATAATACCAGGAGCCTGGGGCTGAGTGATGTTCTTGGAAGAACCTGCTTTAATGTTCGAGGAAGGCAGGGGGGAAGGGGCAGCTGTCAGGGAAAGTTCTCCTAGAGTTGCATAGCATTTGTCAGCAGCTCTGGGGCTCAGAGGTGAGCCATGGGTGGAGTCTGGCCTCGAGGACCTCCGGTGAGGGGCGGCTGCCCGTGGGGAAGACCTTTGTGGGGAAGGTCGAAAGAGGCAGGAGGTAGACAGCGGTGCCCAGTCCTTTCCCGGGCACTCTGTCCTCCCTTCCTGCAGCTTTCCCAGCGGCAAACCCAGCCAGATCCCACCACACCCACTCTCCGGCGTTTGGGTGCCTGCTCAGTCACTGATGAAGACAGGGAGGGCTCTAAGTGGAACTCCCCAATGAACAGACTCAGCCAAGCAAGCGTCTCCCTCCTGCTCTCTGCAGAACTTAATGCTAATAAAACTGCATGGTCCTTGGGCAGATGTAGAGTTGAAAAGGTGATGTGGACACAAGGTGGGGGAGGAGAGCTATGACCCTGAGGCTTTCTCTAGACTTGGAATGGGGCTCTCCTGGTCTAGGCTAGGGGCAAGCAGCCTGGGGTTGGGGAAGGAGAGGTGGCTCTTTTCAGAGAATGCAGCTGACAGATCCTTCTGGGAAGAGTGGGGAAAAGGAGGACCCTTCTGACCTCAGAATGGGGTGAGCCCAGGCATTGAGGAGGACCTGGTCTTCTAGGCTTTTCTACCCACCCTGCTGTGAGCCACAGAATCTTTCTAAAGCCACCAAGGAGGGAAAGACGTTCTCTACCCCTTGCCCCTAGGTGGAGGGGGAAGTGTATCTCCTTCAAAGGTTAGGGCCATCCAGATATCCCATGGATATGCTCATGTTATCTCCCGAGCTAGGAAGCGCTTAGAGCCAGGAGTGGGGAGACCTGTGTCTGAGCTCTGAGCTTACCGCCGACTGACCTAGGGCGAGTCCCTTTCCTTCTCTGCACTTCAAATCCCTGTCTTCCTCTGGGCTTCCTTTCCCTTGACCACACTGAGGGGTCACTCTTGCCTCTGGGAGTCCACAGGACTATGACAGGGACATGACTCATTACTGTAAAGCAGGAAGCTCCATGCGGCCCCAGTGCCGCTCTCTCGGTGAGCCTGCCTGCCTGCCCCACCCACCGCAGGCCCATTCAGACACTCGGAGCCTGGCCTGGGCACCCAGACCTTTACTTCTGTTGCCCCATCCACGCTCAGTCCCAAAGCTGGCTGCTCCCCTGCTGCCAAGCCAGCCTGCTTGCACGCCCAAACTCACTTTCCCCAAATGCTCACATTGCTCCTCAGCCTTCCCAGATTCACATCTGGCTTTTCATGTACCGCCTGGGTAACCTAGGGCAGGTCGACCTCTCTGAGTCCCATCTGTAAGATGAGAATAATGAGTGCTTCTACCTCAAAGGGTGGTTGTGAAGATTAAATGAGTGAATACACGCAAAGCTCTTAGAATAATGCCTGGCATACAGGAAGGACTATGTAATGTTACTTTTACCCCTGTATGCAAACTATTTTGACAACTTTAAGTCCTGGATCTAAATATGCCTCTTCCAAGAAGCCCTCCCAGATTGGCCCCACCTGGCTCAGTTTTCTCCTTATCCTCACAGCCAGCTTGTCCCATTATATTCAGTACTGGTGACTATATAAGCCTGTAGCTTTAGTCTTAATTTGAGGGAGCTAGGCCAGGCTACCCTGAACTCAGTTCTTTGCCTGCCCAAGAAGGGGAAAGGAGGGGAAGGAGGGCACAGGAGTCTCCCCTAACCCTCCTCCCACCACACCGTTTGCCAGACTTGCAGCCACTGCCATTTCCAGCTGGGACCTGGAGCCACCTCGGCCTGGGTGGGGGAGGGGCAGGGAAGGCAGGCTCCTGGAGGGGGAGTGGCACTGGGGCCGCCTGGAGCAGCCTGAGCAGAAGTTGCTCCTCCAGGAGCTGAGAGATGATTCAGAAGGTGATTTATAGACGGAAGGCAGAAAGCTTGGCTCCTGGCAGAGGCCTGCTGCTTAATTACATTCTTTGGGAGGTGGATGCATGAGTGGGGCGGCAGCAGGGGACCCACTGTGCACCTCCCCCTGCAGGCCTTGTCCCTCCCTGCAGCTACCCCAGCTCCAAGCAGGGTCCCTGTTTCTCCTGCTGGTGGAGCGGAAGTGCCCTGTTCTCAATGACAGACTACGTCTTTGGGAGAGCAGGAAGGGTCTCTGAGGGTGGAGAAAGAGGGGAGAGGCCAGGGTCCTGTCTCCAGGGACCCTCCGGGGGAGTCTGGGTCACAGAGGGTGCTTGGACACAGGACTGCCTGGGAGAGATCACTCCTGCTTCTGGGAAGGCGAATAGCTAACTCACCTGGCAGAGGGTTTCTAGAATCTTCCTGAGGGTGGCAACCCTACACTTCCTCTCCAGTGCCCATCCAGCTGGTGCTTCTGCGTCCTTCCTTCACGCGTGCTGATTTCTGTCGTTCCGTTCTCAGTGGGCCACAGGCCGGGTGCTGGGGACCAAGCTCTGTGCTAAGAGGCCAAAAGTGACTTCTTTGTTGTCAGGCAGCCTACGGTACGTGGACACGTGCTGCCTTGGATCCAGAAGGGTTCTCCAGGCAGGGTCAGACTTGTGTCCGAGGGAGAGAAACTTCCCTATCTTCCTCTTAAACTAACGTCTCAGGGAGTTACCTCAATGGAACTGCTGTGCTGCTGACAAGCAGCCCAGTTCTGTTCAGTCACCTGCTATGGTGCCATCTGGGTCCCTCTGACCCACGCGACAACCAGCCCTACACCTCCACTGCCTCCGAGTTCCCAGGCAGCCTCTGTGGCAGCTCTGAAAGCCTAAAACCCCGCCTCCAGTTCTGGAGGCTAGAAAGGTGTGTTGGGGGCAGGGGCTAGGGAAGCTCCTGCCCAGAGAGTCTATTTATCTGGTTGCAGCTTGGCGTGTACAGCTGGGAAGAGTTGGCAGGGGTCAGGATGGGGACACTAGACAGCTCTCTGGTTCCCCCCAGGGCGGGCCTTCTCCAAATGGCCTCATTCTGTGTGTGGAGTGAATTCCAGAAATGTCAGGCACACCCATCCATCCTGGGGAAGGACGGAACTGTGAAAGTGTGCTCAGAGACAAGAGGGGGCGGTGTGGGCTAGTGGGAGGTCTCTGAGCAGGGAGTTAGGGGACCTGAGACCCGGCCCTGCCACTAGTTATAACGTAACATTACGCCAAGTCCCTTCACTGTTCTGAGCCTCAATAAACAGGGGAGTTGGACACCCCGATGGCCTTGCACTTCCAGCTCTGAGATCTCCATCCTGGCTTGTGGTCACCCAGCTATTAGGATCATCTGTGCCTGGGGGTGGGGGTGACCCCTGGGGGTGGGGGTGATCCCTGAGAGCTGCCTTGGGACAGGGTGGGAGAGCTAAGGACCAACCCTTATACTCGAACAGCTGTGAGATCATGGATGAGTCTCTACCTTCCCCAGGCCTCTCTTTTCTCATCTGCAAAATGGGCGATGAGAGTAACAACCACTTGTGCTGCCTACCTGCAAAGCTGTTAAGAGCCGTAGGAGGAATACTCCTTACAAGAGCCCTTGGAGAAGCATCACATTTTTCCTAGAGCAGTTACCATCAGGGCTGGTCCTACCAGAAAAGAGGACTAACAGCCAGCCGCTGGTCAGAGGGTGCCCAGAACAGACCCGTCAGGGCTCTCTTGAGGAGCTGGCGTGTCCAGAAGAGGAGGAAGGAATGGGCCACAGACAGGGGAGTTCTCAGCTCCTTCCTGGGGGTCCTGAGGCACAGTGGGCAGTGCCCACGGGAGGGAGCAGAGGTCACAGGGCACACCCAGGGTCGCAGCTCAGGGCACAGGGCGTGGGGGCCCTCCTGCCCTCATACAGAGACCACAGGCCTGACCTGGGCTCAGCTGGACACAGAGCAGGGTTTCCAAGCAGGGACACACTGGTGGGAGATGTGGGTGGAGGTGAGGAGGGCTGAAGGGAAAGGGCCAGGAGCCAGAAGGGCTCTCCTGAGGCCTGCAGTCACCAGGAAACCCTAATCACCTGGATAAGGCCTCAGACTGGGAGACGGTTCACTTGAGCGGGGCAGGAGAGGCAGGAGGACAGAGCAAGTGTGTGGGGATGGGGGAGGGAGGGACAGGATCAACTGGACCCAGCACCTAGCTCTGTCTGCAGGCCTGTCGGGGCCTTCTGTGGAACCTGCCCCTGGGCACAGAGTTCCACTTATCTGCTGGAGCCAGCTGGGCCAGCGAGGAAAACCAATCTCCTCCAGGGCCCGTGAGGAATGCAGACAGCGGCTGTGGTGGCGGTGCGGTGGCCCAGCGTCTGCCCGCCCAGCTCCTCACCTCCTATCCTCCGCACTGGGCGTTCTCCTGGGCGTTCGCAGGGTCTGAGAACGCTTTAGCTCCCCACTGCTCTAAAACCTCCCATGGCTCCCCACTTGCCTGGCACCAAGGCTCTCTAGGACTGGCCTCTAACCACCTGTCAGGTGCGCATTTCATACCCCCTCCCCGTGAGTCCCCCAGAATCCCTCCGTGCGGGGGCATTGAAATATCTCACTGCCCCCTTCCTGCCCTCCCCACACAGAACTGCTGAAATTCTACTTTGGCCTTCCAGACCTAGATTAAAGCACTCTTCCTTCAGGAAGCCCACCTGGATTCCCAAACCACTGTCCTCCCAGGGAAGGTGTCGTCACTCCCTCCTTCCTGCCCCACCGTGGGACAGATGTGTCGTATATGCCCACTGCCTTCTCCCCGGGGCTTTGAGGGTCTTAGTTTCCTCTGCTAGACTAGGAGATGCCCCCCGCCAGGGGAAACCTGAGCTGCAGTCGCCCCGGGGCCTCCTGCCCTTGTGCCCAGCATTCAGCAGGGTCAGGAAACAGGAACGCAACTCTGCGGTGTGTCAAGACACCCCGTTGAGGCACATGGACGAAAGTGGTTTTTGAGCGTGTCAGTTCCACATGTGAATCATGATGGTGTTGCAAACAGATTGAATGAGCAGAATGAGTAAAGACCTCATCCCCAGGTGTGACCCAAGGCTCGGAGCGCAGCCCGTGCCCACTGCGGGGCTCAGGGCCCGGCTCAGGCCACGCCGGCTGCAGCCCGGGCTGTGGACGGGGCTCGGGAGGCTGCTGTCCCGGAGGCTGAGGTGAGCCTTGGCTCCACACTCTTGGTTCCCCTCGTCCCCGTGGTCTCAGTTTCTCCGTCCCAGCTCCTTTTACAAATGCCCCCTGTCTGTGTACTCTTTCTGCCCCCATGCTGGCCAGCTCACACTCCGCTCAGGTGTCTGTCCAAGTCTTTAGTTTAAAAATCGCACTTGGCAAGACTCGTTTCCCTGCCCAGGAATGGGTCAGTGTGCTTGACGGGGTCTCTGGGCTGGTCCCTGTTTACACGTTGTGTGATCCGGAGCCAAAGCGCCCGTTTCACAGATGAGGACTCAGGTCCTGCAGCCTGTTCCCCGGATCCGTGTCCTGCTGGGCCCAGAGCTCCTTCCTTCTACCACCATTCAGGCTCTGCAGTGGACTTCTTATCTGGGGTGAGAATTTACTTGTTATACCTTGTTTCTCAAAGGATGGCTTTGAGGCAAGATTACATTTGACCTTCAACTTGAGAGCTGCTGCCTTGAGTTTATTGTTACTATTGCCAAACATCTGGGAGGGCTCTTAGTTGGGAACATGTGCAAATCACTGGCACGCTCTCCACATGTCCTCAAGCTGGCATTGTATGGAGCTGGCAGGAGTGGCCAGGTGACCGTTTCATTGCAGGGGAGGGCAGGGCATCAGGCAAGTCACTGCTTCCTGGGCCTCCGCTTTCGCACCTGTGAAATGGGAGGGTGTAGGGCAACTGACCCCTCCTGTTACTTCCAGCTATAAGCTTAATCATTCTGTTTCATCCTTTTTGCTCCTGGGCATCTGGTCTCCAACATACACATACCAGAAAGTGACCAGACAGAATCCTCTTTCTGGCCCAAGTCAATTCTTGTGTCAGTATCTTGGATAGAGATGAGTTTTTACAATTCAACATTTAGCTTTATTTCTCCCCGAGGAACTAGCATGGCTTGTCCTTTCAGATAAAGTTCCTGGCTGCTAGGAAACCCAGAATCAAGCTTGAAGAACAACACTTGGGCCTGTATTGACCTTGACTTGGCACATTTGCCTTCTCCTTCACCTTGACCCTGATTTTGTATTTCATTCTATTATTTAATTTCCTGAGTTTTTTTTTTTTTGACAGACCCCCACCTCAGGTTTATTTGCACAAACACCACAGGAAGACCCCACCCTGGGGGCACACCAGTCCTTCTGTCCTCACGTCGGCAGAGGCCTCTACTATGGAGCCTTGGCAGGGGCCTGGGCCCCTCTGGGAGCCTGAGCCTGCGCTTGAGCTGGAGCCTGAGCCGCAGCTGCATCTGTGGCCTGGGGCTTGGTTTGGGCCTTGGCCTTTGGCCAGCAGAGCCCGAGACCCTTGGCGATGCAGGCACGAGCACGTTTCCTGAGCTTGGGGTGAGCAATATAAGCAAGTCGACTGAGCTTGCAGCTGCTGCCCTTTGGGATCATGGACTTGGCCTCCTTGGACTTGACCAGGGCCTTGATAGTCTCAGCATGTGCACTTGTGGCCTTGGCATTGTTGGTCTGCATCTTCTTCACGCCCTTCTTGTTGTGCTTCTTGGCAAAGCGCATGTTCCTCAGGAACTTGGGGTCTACCCCCTTGAGAGACTCATATCTTTGCGATCAGGGTTTCTCGATGCCATTTCTGTGCCGTTTTCAGGACTGGTTGTGTGTGGTGTGGTTCTTGGACTTGGCCATCTCTGCACCCAAGCCCACAGCTCTCGAAGTGCCTGAGAGCGGAAGAGCTAATTCCCTGAGTTTTATATAAACTCCTTGAGGGCAGGCACTGTCTCGCACACTGCTGTGTTCTCAGTGCCTGGAAGGCACATAGTAGATGCTCAATAAATATTGTCTTTGGACTGAATATTTGCCTTCAGCCACTTCAAATCCTATCTGGAAAAAGCAAGCTACACATAAATTAAAAAAAAATCTTGCTGTATTGGGGAGTTGGCCCTGACTGGGTAGTTTTGGGTTGTCTCTTTCTCATCAGCTTTCCCTCCAAGTCTGCAAAAGCCTTGCCTTAGGGAGACCACCATCTTTTCTCTTCCCCATGCTCTGCTTCATTCAACACTTGAAGTTGGTACCTAATTTCCCTCTTGGGAAATGGCCAATGATCGTGCTTTCCTCTTGCCCAGCTCCCCTCACATCTGGTTCCTCTCACAGGCCCTTGCCCCAGAAGCCAGCCAGCAGTATTGCTGCCATTCTGCAGGTGACAGAAAGCCCTGGTAGCATCAACCCTGGGGACTCTCCATCTGGGCTGCTCCCCCAACCTCTCCTCCTGCCTCAGCAGCCTTTATGAGAACTGCTGTCACTGCAGGGCACAGAGGGCAAGGTAGAAGGAGGCCAGGCCCAAGGTCACACAGGATGAGCACCAGGGTCCTCACTGCCAGCCAGGCCCTTTCCATCAGCAAACCGTAGAAGGGTTCCACTGATGGGACCTCAAAAGAGGAGCAGAGGAGAGTGGGCAGCGAGGACACCCCGGCGCCCTCTCAGCTCTGAGTAGCTTCTCACCTCCTCTTGGCTTCTGCCCTTGAACTTCAGGAAGGAGCAGGCCTGACCAGAGGCCCAGTGGTTCTCTCTCATGACTGAAACTTCTGCAGGAGAGATTCTGAGTCTCCCTCAGCTATCAGGAAGGATGGAGTCAATGACCCTGGCCCTGTCCTGGAGGCTAACATAGCCCCCACAAGAGTGGCATCCTCATCCCCCACTTTATCTGTGAGAAAAATCGAGGCTCACAGAGCCCAAGCAAGGAGCTAGGAGGCAAGATTTAACAGCCCATGCATGCTGCATGCTGAGGAAATGTAGCCCACTCCCCAGCTCATCCTCCCAAAGGCCTCCAGAGTCAGATACTCTTACTACCCCCTTCTCCAGAGGAGGAAACTGAGGCTTTATTGTCTTCACTGCCGAAAGACCCCAGGGCTCCAACCACGACACCAACTGCTGAAGCCAGGCTTGCCATGTCCCAACAGTTAGGAAGTTCCTCCTCAGGTCTGTCTGCAGTCTTCCCTGACTTAGCCAGAGCCCGAATTCTCTGATTTGGTCTCCTGTGGACGTGAGCGTCACTGTAGATGTTCAGCTCGCACTCAAGGCCAAAGGTGTATTTCTCACTGAGCCTTCCCTTTTCCAGAACGATCCCTCCCTCGGAACCCAGCCTCCTGCACACCTTGAACCAAAAGAGGGAGAGGGCTGTTCTTCCCTTTTGCTCTCCTGTCGGCTTCTCTACGTCTCTCTGCAAGTGTTAAAGCCCACGGAACTGCTTCCAGACCAGGGCGAAGGGGCCCTGCCCCAGGCCCTTTGATTTAGCCCCTCCCCACAGGGCAAGGAGTCTGGGGTCAGAGGAGTCGTGCCTGCCGAGAGCCCACCCTCCACCCTCACCACGCCCCGCATACTCAGGTCCCTTAAGTGTCTTACCCAAATGTCTGTGAGCCAACTTCTGGGCTGTGCAAACCTCTGCCTGGGGTCCATCCTGCCAGAACAAGCCATTTGTGGGGGGTGGGCATCCCTAGGACTGAGAGGTGGTCCAGGGAGGCTGTTTTTAGCATCCGTGGAGGTTCAGGGAGTGTCCAGGATGGGATGGACTGGGGAGCAGACGAAAGGCTGAGGGTGGCTCTCCCGACCACTTTCCCAGCACAGCCTTCCCTGGAGAGCCACCCCTCCTAGGCAGTGAATGAGGTGCTGTATTTTGCTGTGTATACAGCACACCTTTTTGCCCAAATTTTTAGGGAAAAATAAGAATACACGTTATATATGGGTATATGTAGATACTAATTCCGTATCTACATAAATGTCTTTAATTATTTTATTTTGTTTTTTAAAAACATTTTATTTATTTATTTTCAGAGAAGAGGGGGAGGGAGGGAGAAAGACAGGGAAAGAAACATCAGTGTGAGGTTGCCTCTCACGCACCCCGCACTGGGGACCCAGCCAGCAACCCAGGCATGTGCCCTGACTGAGAATCGAACCGGCGACCCTTTGGTTTGCAGGCCGGCACTGAATCCACTGAGCCACACCAACCAGGGCATTATTATCTTATTTATCCTTATGCATTGAAAGTGTTACTCTGGAAAGTAATAACAGTATCTGTATGCAAAACAATACCCTGGAATATGATAGTCGGTGTTGTTTCTAAATATAAATAAAGAAAAAATTGAATTAATAAATTAAAATGGAAGATTTTTTTCCCTGAAAGTTTGGGTGAAAAACATGGGCACGCATTGTACATGGTAAAATACGGCATTTGACGAGGACGAGACGACAGGATTTAGTTCTACTTATTGAAGTCTGTGTACGGGAAAGCACCTAGTTAGTTATAAGGGCATAGTTCCCCGGGTTGGATACAATGCGTCATATTTGCCAGTCTGTCGACCCGACCGGAGACCGTGGCGTATTGGGCACACGGCGGGTCAGCCTGCGCTGAGTGTTCCCACCCGGGCCCTGTGCGGCCCAGCCGGGCGTGGGGGCTCGGGTGGGACACGGAGCCCTCCAGGGTCTGACCAGCACAGGATCTGGAAGAGGGCAGGACCGCCCTTACCTTAGCAACACACGCAAGCTCCTTCGGAGTCTGTTGTCACCTCTTAACTTCAAGCCTCTTTGTTGAACTGGGACCTTGCCTTACTCATTCCCTGCCTCAGAGGCTCTTCCTTCGTGTTTGGTGGGTTCGGCCGTTTTTAAATGGCCGGGTCTGGAGAGCCTTCAGCCAGGAGCCCTGACTGGGCTGTTCCTCACTCCGTAGCATGGCCTGTGGGGCCCTGTGCAAGCCAGCGCCCTCCAAAGTCTCCACCCTAACTCACCTCCCATCCCCACCTCCTCACCCTTCCACCTGCCTTCCCTTCTCTGGGCAAAAGCCTGGGCTTTAGGGCGCATCCGTCCCAGGCTCTAGCGGGTTCTTTCTGTAATATCTGGGGGACCTGAATGTCTCTGAGCCTCAGTTTTCTCTCCGGAAAGTGAGGGCTGCTGTAAGACACGGCCTCGGGTCTGGGGCCCATACAGTTTGCCACTTGTTAATCTCGTGTAATCATCTGCGTGGTCGTTACAGTACCTCCCACCTCCAGAACTTTGCGTTTGCCCTGCCTTTTCTGGGAACGACCATTCATTCCGAGAAGGACCGTTCAGACCCCGTGTCCTGCAGCGAGCCTGACGACTGCAGCTTGCCCTCAGCCCCCGGCCCCAGCTGAGCCCCATTCGGGGTGTATCTGTTCTACTGACTAGACTCTGAGCCCCCCGTGGGCAGGACCAGGTCCCGTTTTCTTTGCACCCACATCGCCAAGCCTAGCAGGGGCCACACAGTAGGTCCTCTCAGGTGAGTCCTCTGCCACTCACAGGCCCAGACGTCCGACCCCAGCTGCATTCCCACTGCGTCAGCGAGGCCCTCCCGGGAAGAACTCTTCGCTCTTGTCACTAGTTACCTCTTCACGTGCACCTGTCGTGTCTTCCCAACTAGCGTGTCCACCCCCTGAGCACAGGATTCCGCTTTGTATGTCTTTGAGTCTGAATTCTGTAGGCGCGCAGTGGTACTTCTGTTGGTTGTTGGCCAATGAACCCGGCTTCTTCCAAGCGAGCTCCTGTCCAGGCTCAGCTGGTCCCGGTCCCTGGGACAGGGTTTTCTTTCCTGTATCTCTGATGCCCACTCCAGAGGGCCCAGATTTGAGCTTCTAGCCTCCGTGCTGGAAGCAGCCTGGTGTTTCAGAAAGAGGGTAGGCTCTCGGGCCTGAACTGGCCCTGGTGTAGAACTCAGCTGTGCTACTTTATAGCTGTGGGACTTTGGGCGGTTTCTCTAAAACATCAGTATGTGTATCTATCTGCACAATCGGGGTCAAAATCCTAATCTCAGGGCAGATGAACTGTGAGGTTGAAATGAAATAGCACAGATGACCCGAGGTAAAGGCGAATGAATCGGGGATTTCTGAGGGTCTTTCCAACGTAGCAAGGGCTCGCAGAATGTTCTATCCCAGGCCAGGCTGCTGTGGAGCATAAAGATCTGAATTCCCTCCGAAACGGAAAGGGCCGCCCTCAGGAAAACCCACACGCATTCTCTTGGTTTGTCCCACCCGACTAGCCTGTGTGAAGAGAGGAGCGAGGGGCGGGCACGCGCAGAACTCTGTGACTCGGTGGGCCCCGGAGAATGTGGGCTCTGGCCTGACCTTGTGTCCGGGTGTGCAGCCTGCGGGACCCGCCGTTCCCAGGAAGGGAGGGGCCCGAGGGTCTGCTTCGCGTGCTTTCGGTGATCCGTGGTCAAGCATGGTCTGAACACATTAAATGAGGAATTTCAGAAATAAACAATTCACAAGATTTTCGATATTTTGAAATTGCAAGAGAGACTCATTAATATAACTTATTACAGTATATTGTTATAGTTCTACTGTATTATCAGTGATTGTTGTTACTCTCTTACTGTGCCTAGTTTATAAATTAAACTTTATCACAGGAGCGTGTAGAGGGAAAAGGCATAGTATGCATGGGGGTTGGTCTTCTCTGCAGTTGCAGGCGTCCACCAGGGGTCTTGGAAAGTGTCCCCTGTGAGTAAGGGGGGACTGCTGCAGACCAAATGTGGCGTCTGTTGGAGCATTTACTGTGGTTCCAAGGACTGATCTGCGCGGACTTAATATGGCCTCGGTGAATGGCTTAGACACTGGCCAGCCCTGCTTAGTGCAGTGAGTTCGCCCGCGCACCGGGAGGCCTGGCTGGGATGAGGGTCGAGGCAGGGTGGCGGTCCCCACGGGCTTCCCACCTTCCCGTGAGAGGGCTGCTGAGCCATGGGAAGGAACTGCGGTGCAGAGAGGCCACGTAGCACATTTGTTCTTAAAAAATATTTTTGAGTGCAAATTGCCAACCAATATTTTTTTTGTCGTGTGATACTGGACACACACAAGAGAGAAAACCTAACCAAGGTCAAAACGTAACCAAGGTCACCTAAACCACCCATCCCATCCTGCATCTCCCTCCAGACATGACCACATTCTGAATTTGGCATGTTTGCACCATTACTTTAAGATAAGTTTTTCCCAGCTAAGAATACCTACCCAGTGTAGGTTTCATTTAGCTTTTTTTTAAGCATTATAAAGTTGGTGTATACTATACGTAGTCTGTCATACTTTGCTTTTCTCCCTTCGCATTATGTTTCTCAATTTCAGACTATGTTACTGGGTATCACTGGAGTTCCTTTTTCACAGCCGTATAATAGTCCACCACCTGACCATACCACCATTGGTCTATTCCATCCCCTGTCAGTGAACAAGTGTCTGGAGATGCCCATGAGGGGGAGTACTCACGGGGCACCCACCGGGAACGGAACTTGGGTTTGCAGGGTGTGTGAATCTTCTGCTTTGCAAGTGGAGGCCCAAGTGTTTTCCGAAGAGGCTCTGCAGGTTGGCACTCTCACTTTTGCTCTGACACGTGGGACCAAGTGACTCCGTTGTTGTCAGTCTGGCAGCCGTCCCATGTGACCCGCGGTCTTTGCTGGCCGAGGTGGAGCTGTTTTCGGGTCTCAGGGCTGAGAGCAGCAGAGGCAGGGCCGGGACCCAGAGTCACGTCAACACGTGCCTTGGGAAGAACACGCGGCCGTGGTGGTGGGTCTGCTGGGAACCCTCCCCGACGTCAGCTTTCAGTCCCTCCAGCTCCTCACATTGTCTGCCTAGGGACCAGAGGGCATCACTGGCCATTCGGTGACGGGCAAAACTAGCCAATGGAGCTCCAGACTTGTCTCCCCTGCCTCCCCTCTCTGTCTTCCCCTCCCCTTCCCTCTGCACCTCAGATGCACCCCCATGGGCCGTGAGTGCCCTGCCCACCGTCCAGAAATGATCCACTCCTTCTGGGAGGGCCCGCCCCACCAGAGCCAGGGCGCGTGTCCCTGCCAGGTGCCACTTCAGGGGAGGCTGGAAGGGGAATCCTTACTTTACACCTTTAACCAAACACTGGGCTCCTTCCCTCTGGAGGACGAGTGCAGAGCTCCTCGGCAGAAAGCAGGCCTGGCAGCCGTCTCCTGCCGGGTCTCTGTGCTGGTCCTCCCGCCCCGCCCTGGGGCAGAACTCCACTTCCTTGGGCCTCCACCATATGAGATAGTTTTCCCTATGGACAAACTCCTTCCCATCACCCCTCCACCTGCCCATAGCCCTCCCAGGATTTTTCCAAATCCAGCTCAGAGTTGCCACCTTCCTGGGAGTCTGCCTGACTTCCCCCTCCCAGCTCTTCTGTACGCCTTTTGGGCCAGAGCGGGACATCCCATCCTGGGCTTCTTACACCAATCCCACATAATCCTGCCGAGAAGGGCTGCTAGGGCCCAATAAATTTGGGCAGTGCCACCTGCTACTTCCAGCCTCTTGTGTTAATGGTGCTCATCAGCATATTTGCATCTCATTAGCATATTAGCAACAGAGAAGCCCTGCAGGGATGGCCCTTGTTTTCATTGGTTTAAGCTGTTTTCCAAAAGTAATTAACCTCGGAGCCCATTTTCCCCACAGTTGGCAACCATCGCCCATTTGGAAAATGTGAACTAGAAGAGTCTCCTACCCCTCTCCTGTGTCAGTGTGTCCTGTGGTCTGCTTCTTCTCAGCAACCTGGCTGCACGTCCTCTGACTTAGAAATCATCCTGTGTGGACTAGTCGAGCCCACAGCACCCATTCCAAGG
>PVKM010027088.1:0-18956 GCA_004027735.1 Carollia perspicillata | reverse complement strand
ATTGAATGTCAACTGTAATTGAAACATAAAATGAGAAACAAAAGAAAACCCTTGGTCCATGAGTTTCACTGTTAGGCAATGGGACTTTTACAGCAGTACTTGACACACGTTTCATTCAGTTCTCGCAAGGTTATCGGTAAGTGGGCAATGAACATAGTACCTCCCTCATATGAGAAGGGGACGTTTCAACATTTTCAGCTTAAGAGGAGGGAAGAAGGGAGCAGAAAAGGAAGGAGGAGGGAGGGGTGTTTTTATATTAAATTTGTAAGGCTCATGTTCTAAAGACTTTTCCTTTGTTTCTAACTTTTCCACCTACAAGTAAGAAATTGTGCCACTATACCAGTATTTTACAGAGCCTATTCTACAAATTTATTTTTGTTTGTGATGCTTTATAGAAAATTAAAAATGCTGAATTTAAATAAATTCTGGAAAAAACTTTATGTCTGTCTCACAGACTTAACTTGCATATTCCAGGTGCTGAAAAGCCCTTCAGTAAAGAATCATGTTTAATTTTGTGCTATTAACATTTATTTGACCATGGAAAACTTTTCTCCTGTAACTCCTATTAACAAGAGGGCAACTGCGTTCTGAGGACCACACCTTTGAGAATTGATACATGACATATTAACTGTCTCATGGTTCAAATTAACAAGTGCTCTATATGAGTTCTACTCACCTATTTTATTTGAAAGAAAAAAAATGGGCAATCTCTTATGAGAACCCCATATGAAGGCCTCCTTTTGGAAACTGACAGATAAAACTAAAAAAGATTAAAATGAGAAAGAAAATGTTTATCAGTTCTGAATCTAGTAAATACTGCCAACAATATACCTCCAATCTTTGGCAGGATTTACCACCAAATACAATGAATTTGAATCCATGTGGGAAAAAATAAAAAGCCATCAAAATTGCTGGGCAACTTTCTTTCCTGAAAATGTGCAGTTTTCAGAGAAGTAACTAAAGCAAATTCAGGCAATTCTCACTAATACTGAGTAAAGGAGGAACAGAGCCAGAAGCACAGGAAGACTTCGGAGAAACAGACTTCTGCCCTGACTCCCCTGGCCCAAGGCAAATGCAGACACTAAATTGACACTCTGCTGTTCTTTGTTATTGTTTAGTCATGCCAATCTCCTTAAAGCTGACACATTTTCTCCAAGACAATAAGCAAGGGTGTCATAATCTAGAGCCTCTAGAAACAAGGGTGAGCAGTTTCCGCAGATGAAAATGGGTTATGTAAGAAATGAGGAAAAAACAAAACCACATGTCCTCACCATACCAAACACCCGTAGGCCCTGTAACTTTTTCCAACCTGACTTCTCGCCTCTATCTTAATCTTCTTGGCCTGTTAACAACAAAATACCAGAGACTGAGAAGCTTAAACAACAGACATTTAGTTTCTCGCAGTCTGGAAGCTGGAAGTCTAAGATCAGGGTGGAGTGGGTGTCCTGAGTGCTGTTTTCCTGGCTTCCAGATGGCCATTGTCTTGCTGCATGCACCTCTCTCGAGCGTGGCCTTGCCTCGGTGTGGATGCTTTCTCTTCCTCTTCTCGAAAGGGCATGTGTTCCATCACGAGTGGCCGCTTCTCACCGATGCATCTAAACCTAATCACTTCCCAAAGACCCACCCCCAAACACTACTACATTGGGAGTTACACATGTGAATTTAGGGGAAAACATTCAATCCATAATGCCTGGATGGCTCAAGTAGGTGAACAATCCAGAAAAGCGGAGATACATCCTCATACCCTCAATAAGGACACCCATAGAATTCCTTTCCTTTTCCTCCCTCTTTTCTAAGTTCAGGGAACATGTCCTTGGGTGAGTATTAAAAATAATTTAAAAAATAAAAGTAATATTGGGCAAGTACTCTTTGTTTATAAAATCTTAAAGAAAACAAGGAAGGGGTTCTTATAAAAGTCAGGATAGTGGGTGCTTCTGGAAAATAAGCCAAATAAGCCCTGGGGATGTAATGTACAGCACAGTGACTACAGTTAATTCTGTGTGTATATTTGAAATTGCTAAGGTAATAGATCTTAAAAGTTCTCAACACAAGAAAAAAAATGTAAGTATGTGTGGTAATGAATGTTGACTAAACTTATTTTGGTGGTGCACACACACATGCATATACATATATAGTCTGTCTGGAAAAAATTCATCCATTAACATAACGAGAATGGTTTGTGTGACATCAATGTAACCTGGAATCCATGGAGAGTGTACTGGTGAGCACATGCATGAACAATGACAACTTCACTGTACTAGTCAGTGGGGGTGGTAGACATCACTGAGTGAGCATGGGTACTGTGTGGCTGTTACATTCAAAATGACTGAGTGAGTAGAGCAATGAATCTGCATCAGATTTTATGTTAAGCCTGAACATTCCACTGTGGAAACTATTCAAATGATTCACAAGGCCACAGCTATGGGCAAGTGGTGATTGGCAGCTTCACCACGACAATGTACCCAGTCATGCATCATGTCTCATGCAGAGTTTTTTGTGAAACATCGAATCACCCACATGACTCAGTCCCCCCATAGCCCAAAATTGGCACTCTGAGACACTGGCTTTTCCAAAAACTAAAATCATCTTGCAAAGGGAAGAGATTTCAAACTGTCAATGAAATTCAGGAAAATACAATGGGACAGCCAATGGCAATTGAGAGAATTGTGTGAGGTCCCAAGATGCCTACTTTGAAGGGGACTGAGGTGTCATTGTCCTGTGTACAATGTTTGTTGTATCTTGTATCTTCGTCAATAAATGTCTCTATTTTGCATATTGCATGGCTGGCTACTTTCTGGACAAACTTCATCATACATGTATACACATACATATCAAATCACTATGTCTTACACCTAAAACTAATGCAATACTTTATGTAAATTATATTCAATAGAAAATAAAATTCAATCAAGACAACAACAAAAGATGGGAAAATAAAGGGACTTCTGAGATGGCTGTACAATTTCTATGCATTGACCTAAAATGAATAAAATTATTTATTTTATTTCAGTTATGTAAAATAGATACATTCTTGAGACCTCTATAGCATTCTATGCTTAACACTTGTTAAGAGGGTAGATCTTATGTTAAGTGATTTTTTCCACAAAGTAAACTATTACTAATAATAAAGAGAGTAGGGGGAAACTTTGAGAGGCAATGGATATGTTTATGGCCTTAATGGTGGTGGGGTTTCATGGGTGTACATGTATCTGCAAACTTATTGAGTTGTACACAAAATTATGCACAACTTTTTACATGTCAATCATACCTCAATACAGTGGTTTAAAAAAAGATTACTTACCTTATAATAATTCATTGATTTATATATTTTTCTTTGTGTTTTATTTTGGAGTAGAAGAGTATAAAATATGGCAGATAGCATAGATTGCAAAATATACATTAAGCATAATCTCTGAAAAATGATTCACTTCATAAAAGAAAAGACAATTTTTTTGAAGATTTTATTTTATTTATTTTTCAGAGAGGGGAAGGGAAGGAGAAAGAGAGGGAAATAGCAATGTGTGGTTGCCTCTCGTGCATCCCCAAGTGGGGTTGTGGTCCACAATCCAGGCATGTGCCCCAACTGGGAATTGAACCAGTGACCCTTTGTTTCACAGGCCGGTGCTCAGTCCACTCAGCCAGGGCAAGAGAATTTTAAATATATGAAATAACATAAACTATTATGTACAGGTAATTCTTCTTTTCAAGTCCCCAGGGAAGACACACACACACACACACACACACATAATTGAATAATATATATATGGCAAATATATATATAGTATTCAACCCTATAAGTTTGAAAAGCTGTATGAAAGACATTATTTTCTGGGGAAAAAAAGTAAGCCAAATTGTGTCAAAACAAATTAACAATAAAACAAAGCACTAACAAAGCTATTATGTAACAACAAAGAATGTCTTATAGCAGAGTTCTTTTAGATTTCAAGGAAGAGGTTACTTCTGTGAGCACAGCCAGAGAAGGAAAACCTCACTTCACTTTATATGAAGTCAATGTAACCCTGAAACAAAAGGTCACCAAAACATTTAAAATAATAAAACCACAGACTCATCTCAATATTAATTTAACAGCAAAATTGTTAAGATGATAACATTTGTAGACCATTGTTGTATTAAAATTCTACAACCCTATGACCAACTGACACTTCTTTCCAGGATATAAGAATGATTTAATGGTAGGAAGCTTGTTAATGTAATTTCTGTTAAAAAAAACATGGAAAAAATACTCTGTAATCATCATAAGTGCCAAAAAGTTATCAAACACCTACTCTTCAATTTCTTAACTTCTTAATAAAAATCCTTAACATGATTTTAAAAATATATCTAACTAACAGCTACATTGTTTTCTGTCAACACAGCTATTAATATTCTAGAAATAACATGGTTCTAGACACATTGCTTTAAATATAGTTCTAGAAATAATGAAGGAATTATTTTAAATGTTTTCTAAAAGTGTGAAGTATAAATAATTGAAAACTTTTTACATAACAAAGCTCAAAATTGTTAAATAATTTAAATGTGCAGGTAAAAGTTTCCTACATGAAGAAAACAAAAATATTAACTAAAAATAACTTGAAATAAGAGTTATGCAAAGGCATCTAGTTACAAAATTTATGTGTCTAAATGCAGCTTCCCAATATCAGTAAGTGTCTACTTAGGGGAAAACAGACATTCTCCAGTCACAATAGCTGTTGCTACTGAATAGTCTTAACAGACATCAAAATGTTAACAGCGAGAGATGGGATTGCCTGTGCTTTATTCCACTTCTTTATTAGGTTCCTATATTGCTTAAATAAAACACATATTCATTTTATTATCAACACCTAAAGGTCTATTTTCTTTAAATATTGAAAACATAAAATACATTAAAAATTTTACTATTATATTTTAATAGAAGATGTATCAATACTCAGTTCGTAGAGTATTTTTAGTTATTTTTATCTTATTGCTCATTATTATTTATTTATTTACTATTTTTAGTACTAAAAGAGTCTTTAGAAGATCTCTAACTCAAGCCTTCATTTCCAACTAGGACATTTAGGATCTGATATTTCATAAGGTTTGTTTAGTCAATGGTAAAGCCAGGGTTATAGGACAGGACTCAATACTGATTTTGAGACCAATGGTCTGGAAACAATGTGTTATTGTTAAATAACTAACAGGTGTCTGTGCTTGAAAATTTTTTTTAAAAAACTATCTGCTTTAACTAATTGCTTCATGGCATCAGACTAACGTATAAATTACTTCCTTGTGGAAGATTTAAGTTGAAGATGAAACACTGTCCCAGAGGAGTGGATCTGTAGAATTTTTTTTAAATAGAAATGTTGTGGTTACTCAGCATAACTCTTAGTTTTATTTTTCTACCAAATATGTAGTTTTTCAATTTTTATCATGATATCTTCTCTTGGTCATTCTGCTGTTACTCTCTTGTCAACAAGGCAAAATGGAGTAAGATGGCAATTTTTTTAGTTAAGTAAGATATCATAAGTCCCTTTAGCTTATGGGGAGAAGTGGTAGAAATAGATGTGGGAAGTGGGATGGGTGTATATGGGTAACAATGATGGCTGTGAAAAAAGAAATCAGAATCACAACACTTAATTTAAAAATGATTTAACCCTCTGCATAGTAAGTTTCTTCTTAAAAGAAGTAGTCAAAAGTGAGGGGATGAATTTAGTAAAGTAGACATGGGTTTAGAAATGTTCAAAATGGTCTTTGTGGAGGATTAAAAGTTATGAGCTCACAGTGCCACTGTGTTGTGTTTTGTGTTTGACACTGTAGGAAAACAGCTACTTGAGAGGAAACTCTCAGATAGTCAAGGATTCAAGAAGCATCAGAAATGAACATATCTCCTGAAATTGTCCCCTTTGTACAAAGGGATGTCTTTTATTTATGGAGTTTGTGGGAAATAAAGCAAGAACTCTTATGTTTATGAAACCAAAATAATCAATGGAGGAGAGTAGAACTCACTGTGTTTAATTTGGGATCAATATTTCTGGATCCATTAATCAAGAAATGCACATTGTCTATTTTTCTTTTGTATAGTATTTGAAAATAATACAAATTCTATAATTTGAAAAAATAAAAAATAAAATCTAGGACTTTTAATTTTGAATCATATTGCCTTTACTGTTACCTAATTTCTCTTATCTACTCTTCATTATGTTAATAATAATGTATTAGGTATTCATGGTCTTTGTTTAATTCAACATGGATTTGAGAGTATTAATAAGACACTTCTTTCAACCCGTACTAACATTTTGACATAGTGAAATTTATCAGTGGAAATTCAGAGATTCAGGCTAGCCTAGCATCAAAAATTCTTGCATCTATCTTTTCTCATCTGATACAGATCACTCTGCCACAGCCATGAGATAGTTATTTTCTGCCAAATCAATAAAACTAAACATGGGAAATTGTTCCCCTTTCCAGTGGCTCCTGGACCCCCTGCTCTCCTTCCTATCCATCGAAGAACAGAAATAGAAAACTCTGGCATATCCATTTACAAGAACACACCGCCTCCTTGTCCATTTATGAACTATTTAAACAGAATTAAAGGGTTTATGAACAGATACTAGGTATCATGTTATTAAAAAAGTGGTTATACTAATTTATAATCACATTTTCCCAATTCCAATCCACAAACATGATTCAGAAACAAAGAGATCTTTCTTTTATATCTAATCTTAAATCATAGTTTAGCCAAGCATACATCATGATCAACATTAAATATTAATATAAAAGTGAATAAGTTACCAAGTGCAACAATTAGCACCTAGGACACTGGGCAAATTGCCAAAGTGCAAGCAGTGCTTTTAACACAAGGAAAGGGAGAGGAATTATGGGTCTGCTTCTCAGAAATCAGATGCAGAAGAGGAGAGGCCAAGGGTCTGAGTTCTGAACTGGCCTGTGCTCTGATGGTTAGGACACCTCACCCACTCTGCAGGAGTGTGCATTATGATGATCTAATCTACCCTCCAAATGACTCTTTTTATAAATGCCTCTCCCTCATGCCTCCAAATACCTCTCCAAATACGCTCTCAGCTTGTGGCTGTACTTTCCTACTCTGCTGAAAAGATTGAAGCAGACAGATGACCCCCTCGCTGGCTCCCACCATCATATTTGCCTGTGGTCACTACCTTCCCAGTCTCTGTTTTCCTGTTTTTGTGGATGAACTGCCTGCATCCTTATTTAAGGTGACCCCTTAGCTAGGTACTTGGGCTCGTGCAGCCTAGCCTATTGAAGGACATAGCTCCTCAAATCTCTCTTCTTTCCTACCACCATCACTTTCTCACTCTATAGGAGATCATTTCCATTAGCCTTCAATCACTTTATTTTTCCTATTGAATTTAGAAAAGAGCACACATTCAGCTCTGACCCCATGTCTCTTTGATTCCACCCATTGCTCTGTTCCTTGTACATGCCCTGTGTCCTTCCTTTTCCTGCTCTGCCATTGACCATACTGGAACCGTGGTCTTCAGTGATCTCATATTACTAAATCCCCTTGTATAGAGCAAGAGCACAGCAGGCCTTCTGCACACCTTTGACACTCCGATATGGAGTCACTGTCAGCCATGACAGCCGTGTGCTGTGTCAAGACTGAGGTAATGGGGTTTAGTGGAAAAACCCTTAGGAGAGGCCCAGAAGACCACCAACCACAAGTCGGCACACTTGGATAAGGACTTTATCTGAACACGCATATGAGTGGCACCTCCATCCCTGGTGGGCCCTAAAAAAACTCAGAGCTCTGACCACCCAGTGCTTGAGCTTACTTGTATTACAGGTCATCGCTTGGAGCCCTGCTGTAGCTGCCCATGCTACCAGTGAGTGAGCAGGAGAGATTTTGTGCCTGATGCTCATCTTACCCTGCTCACTTCTATCACGTATGCTCCCTCTCCATGTGTAACCTGCTTGTGACTCTGTTGGCTTACTGGGGAGGTTTCCCTTAGTAAACTTGCCATTGTGGAAAGATACAAACGTGTGTGAGTGACTCCTCTCAGGGATGCTCCCTTGCTCACGACACCACTGATCAATTCTCAATTTTCATCTTATTTGGTCAGTTAGGAGCACTTTTTACTTGACTTCAAGACGTGTTCCTGATTTTCCTCCCCTCACTGGTTGTTCCTACTCTGTGTCCTTTACACCTTTCATCTCCCGAAGCTTTACTCTCCCCTCTAATAACCCCTACTGCATGGGGGATTTTATCCTGATTCATGGCTTTCAATATCACCCTGTCATGGACAACACTCACATTTATATCTGCAGCTCACAATCCTCCCCTGAACTACATATTCATATATTGAAGGTGACACAGTTTGATATATTCAAATGTCCTTTCTTCCCTCCCAACTGTTGCTCTCTTTCCCATCTCAGTTTATTGAGTTCCGATCCATTCAGGCACTCAGATGGAAACCCTTGGACTTATCTTGGTTCCAGTCTTTCCTTCACACCCTCTATTCAACCCATTATCAGATTTGGATGATTCAGTGCTGAGATCATATATAGGATCTAGTGGCTCCCTGACACACTCACTGTTGTCACCCTGGACTGTCACCTGCATTGTTGCAACATCTTCCAAACTGGTTTTCCTGGTTTCACTCTTAACCCACTCTAGTCTCTGTATTCAACAGGCAGCCAGAGCGATCATTTAAAAATGTAAGTTGCATCCTATTACTCTTTTGCTTAAAGTCCTGCAAATTAAATATATATACATATAAAGCCCTGCATATAAATAGATAACTACCCACCTCAGAGCAGAAGTCAAATTCTTGAAAGTGCCTCCAAAGCCTTACACACCCGGCCCCACCATGACCTCTGTGGCTCCTGTTGCCTCGCTCCCCTCTTCGATCCTTCTGCACCAGCCCCAGAGGACTCCCCAGGGGTCTTGGAAGAAACGAGCCGTTTACATCAGGGCCTCAGCACATGTTGTTCTCACAGTCTGCTTTCAGTCTGTAAAAAATACTGATGGCTCTATCTTCAAATTAATTTTAGGATCTGATATCTGCACAAAAATGTTCTCATATTTCTTCCCTCCTTCCAATATTTATAGGGCTCACTCTGCTCAGACATCTCCTTACCAATGAGATCCACCCTCGTGGCAACCCTCAACCCTCTGTGTATTCCACAACTGCCTTACTTTGCTTTATTTTTCTTCATAGTACATATGACCTTCTTACATACCATACAACTTAATTATTTATTTTGTTTTATGTCTCCCTCCCCCTACCATAATGGAAGCTCTACAAGGGCAGGGATATTTGCTCCTTTGTTCACTGCTTTAGCCACAGCATTCAGAACCACACCTGCCATACAGTAAATCAATAAGTAACTATGTGAATGTGTGAGTGAATGTCTCTCCTTGAGTAGCTCATTTCCATGATGGGATTTACAATAAGAATGGTGTGCTTCCAGAGTACCCAGCTATGAATACAAAAAAATGACATTTTACATTGCTTAGCAGATTTCTTATTGTTTATTTAAAGTGCTTACTCTATGGGTCTTTCCGTTCTTATAGTTAGCAAAATGGTTTTCTAGAGAAACAAATCTAATTTAAAGCTGAGAAAATCAACAAGGTATTCCCAAATATCTAAATCTTTGCTGACCCCAGGCTTAGTTTGTGATGTCCCGGGACTCAGGTGCTCCGATTCTACTCTGCTTGCCTCCTCTCCTCAGGCTGTTGCTAACTGCCCCCACTCTTTCCTTCTGGTGTCACATTATATTATAAATTTATTGAATAAAACAGTTCAAGATACCACGATTTGGTCTGTCATTCCATTTGTTTGGTGACCTCTGGTACAGATAACTTACCTGGGGGTACTCTTAGAGGCTACAGATATAACTTGTAGAATACCGCAAGAATTTAGACTGTCTGTTGAATACAGGTAGACATGTTGTAAATAATATTTTATTTTTTTATGGTAAAAAGTATCAATTTGTGATAAAATACAATACTTTCTGATTTGTGCAGTATACAAACTTGTCTTCAAATATGCCAAATTGAAGAAATGAGACTAGATCGCTTTTAAAAATCATCTGTGTCTTAACAAATTTAGAAATGTGCCCTTGCTGATATTTGGAAGACCTATCTCTAAAGCACAAAAATATTATTGCAATAGAGCTTCTTTCCATCCCTTTCCTTTGTTAAAATACAAAGGATTTCAAAAAATAATAACTGATAAAACAAATACCAATATTTTTTAGTTTTCTCTAAAATCAAACCAACAGACCAATTATATGCAGAATTCACAACCTGTTGGGAAACCATAGTGGATAGGAGCATTTAAAGATAACAGTTCTTACAAAGGCAAAAAACTGGAAGTGTGTCTGTGACTGCCTACTCTTTGTGTTGATGGTACTAGGGAGGCTCATCTTTTTTTCCTAAAACCGTTGTAACCAGGAGTCACCCAAACTTCACAAGGTGAATTATGCTAAAACAGGGTAGGGGGTCCATTTCATGAATGACAAAGACCTGCTGCTAGACAGATGGCTGTGAACCTGGCTTAAAAACCTGCCTCTGCCCAGGCTACCTGTGGTTAGGTCTCTCTCTCTCTCCCATCTATCTCTCATCTATCTCTCATCTATCTATCTATCTATCTATCTATCTATCTATCTATCTATCTATCTATCTATCATCTATCTATCTATCATCTATCTATCTACCTACCTATCTATCATCATATATCATCTCCCTCACCACCCTTGTCCGACCACCATCACTCAGACACATTTCTGATGGCAATTGCAGACTCTCAGTTGGGTAGGCTCTTTTTTGTGGGTGTCATGGTCCTCATCAGACCTGTGTGAGGAAAGAGCATCTACATGGGCTTGGCTAGAAAACTGAATATTATTATGTTCTCCTGTAAACCTTACAACATGTGACATGTAACTGAAAAATATAGTGAGTCAATGTTTCACTATTTATACTGTGTTTATCTCTGAGCATAGTGGAAGAACCCAGGACTGTAAAATACTGCATTGTTTCACTTAACTGAAAAAAAAAAGAGTGTGTTTCTCATTAGCCTGGCAAAATGCTTTTCAATCCTCCATCTGTATTTTATTTACTACCATGTAAAAGACTGAGTGACTAAGTGAAGAAATAAGTCACCAGCTGAGAGCTACTGAGGAAGAGAGCTGCTTCTTGGTCCAGTTCCCACCCACCAGCATCTCTGAATCAGGTGATTCCCCCTGCCCTGCCTGCCCCCCACCAAGACTGGCCCATCTCTGCTTCCTGCCTGGCCCTCCTCATATGCTCTGCATCCCTGGACAGGATAGACTTCCAGCAAAGCACTACGTGGCATTGTGCAGATGCACTCACTGAATGCGTGTTTAATGTCGTGAGGATATTGCTTAAGGAATGAACACAACACTAAAATTTTCTTTTTAGTTTAGAAGAAAGAGTCAAGTAAGTTTTAAGATTAGTTACAAAGCGATGTCCCTACCTACTAGCATGTGCCAACATAGATCACAGTAGATTAAAGACTTGCATGTTTTAAAAATAGAAACTAATAAAACTAGGGAAATAGGTATAGATGATTAAAATGTACCAACTTCCAGTTATAAGATAAATAAGTCCCAGGGATGTAAATATACAGTATGGTGACTATAGTTAACAATGCTGCACTGTATAGTTGAGAGTTGCTAAAATAGTAAATCTTAAAAGTTCTCATCACAAGAAAAATTAATCTGTGTAGCTATGGTTACACATGGCATTTAGACTTATTATGATCATTTTGTAATATGTACATATATTAGTTCATTATGTTTTCCACATAAAGCCAATACAATGTTATATCTCACTCATAGCTCCATAAAAATAAATAAATAAAACTAGAGTAAAATGGATCTATCAAATTTAAAGAGGTCTTTTTGATTCTAAAATAGGGAAAAACAACTTTAAGAGTTTTATAGATTACTCTATTATTTTTAAGTTTTTGAACATGAAAATACATCATAACATTAAAAGGCTATTAATAAACTAGAAAAAATATTTTGGCACAAATGACATGAAAGGTTTAATGTAACCTAGTATGTAAAGGTGTTTTATAAATTAATATGAATAGCCTAGCAGAAAAGTAGTCACAGGACATACAAAAGGGGTTTTACTAAAGAACTAAAGATCATAAAAACAAATTTTTGATAAAATATTTAAGTTCAAACTCACTAGGAATAAGAAAAATAGAAATAAAACACAATGGTGCAACAATATTTTTTATGATCACCTCGGGTATTCTGTGGCTCTATGCTAATCCCCAAATCTCAGTAACTTGACACAAGGAAATTGACTTCTCATTCATTTTGATAAGTTTATCACAGATTGGAGGGAGTCCCTTTAGGATCTAGCCTGTGGGAGCTATTCCGCCCAAAACTGGTGCCTTCTTAGCAAATGAAGATGAGAAGAGGGAAGAGAATCATGCCCAATTTTTCTCTGCCATGTCCCAGAAGTAACATGTCACTTCTCACAATTTCCATAATGGTGTAGTCACATGCCTTCCCAATTCTAGCATTGCTCTCTCTGCCAACCTATCGAATTGGCAAAGATAAAGAAAAAAGAAAGAAAACCTGTGTAGATCAAGATATGTCTTGCAGAACACCAGTATGTACAAAGTGAAAGAGACATGAAGGTGCATGACACATTTGGAATTTTGCAAAATATTTAGCTAGGAGACCAAGGTTGGTAAGAAATACACTGGGAGTTAGGGAGAGGCAACCTGCTAAAGGCTTTTAATCAGTTCAGGCTTCATTCTGAGGGTAATGGGTACTACTGATGATTTTTAAGCAGAGGAGTGATGTGATCAAATGTGTGTTTTGAAAACTTGTTCTAGCTGCAGTAAAAAAAATAAAAGGAAGGGAGAAAGCACTGGGAACTGAGAGATCAAGGAGAGCACTATTGCAGGGAGTATTAAAGTATAAGTAAAAAATTAAGACTTGTTCCACCAGTCTGCATTCCTACCAACAGTGCACTAGGGTTCCCTTTTCTGCACATCCTTGCCAGCACTTGCTGACTTACTGATGATAGCTGTTCTGAGAGTTTGAGGTGATATCTCATTGTGGTTTTAATTTGCAGTTCTCTGATAATTAGTGATGTTGAGCATCTCTTAATTTATCTACTGGCAATCTGTGTGTGTTCTTTGGAGAAGTGACTATGCGGGTACTTTGCCCATTTTTTAATTGGATTCTTTTGGTGTTGAATTTTGTAAGTTCTTCATAAATTCTGGATACTAGTCCCTTAGGTATATTGGCAAATATGTTCTCCCATGTTGTGGGTTAAAAAAATTAAAAATGGATCTGCCTTTTGACACTGTGATCCCATTTTTGGGACTATATCCAAAGAAACACAAAACACTAATTAGAAAGAACATAAGCACCCCTCTATTCAGTGCAGCATTATTTACAATCACCAAGATACAGAAGCAGCCCAAATATCCATCAGTAGATGAGTGGATAAAACAACTATGGGACATTTATACAATGGAATACTACTTGGCCTTAAAAAAGAAAACTTTACCCTTTGCAACAGCATGGATGGGACCTGGAGAACATTATGCTAAGCGAAATAAACCAGTCAGAAAAAGAAAATGCAATATAATTTCACTTAGATGTGGAATCTAATGAACAAACTGAACTAACAAGGAAAATAGAGATAGACTTATAGATACAGAGCAGGATAACAGATAAGTGGGGATAGGTTACAGGGTAGAGGGATTGAACAAAAAGGAAAAATGACTCACAGACATGGACAATAGTGCATGATTGCAAGGGGGAAGGAGTATAGGGCATTAAGCGGTAATGGAAAAATACAATAAAAACATTTTGAAACATATAGAAATAACTGAATTCAAAATTTTTAAAAAAGAATGTCTACTCCAAAACATATTTGGAGATATCAATCACATTAACTCAAAATGGGGAGATTGTAGTCCCACGTCAATTTCATATAAAAACTAACCATTATAAACCAACTTAAGCAACCAAATAACAAGGTTTCAAGTTAATAATTTCTTGCAACTGGTACAAGAAATTTCAAAACGGTTTGCTCAGCTGTTCATACCACCAAGATTTAACTCTTGTGAGTGACTTTTTTTGGATACTCTGATATCCTTCCAGTTACTGAAATGAGAGGGGTTCCAACAAGCTGCAGCCTCCAGGCACCCAGCTACTTCGATGGCATGCCCTCTCTCTTTCCCAAACCCACAGATACAGACAAAGCTTTACCCATTTCACAGAGCAAGGAGTACTCCTAGAGTCATCTTCTTAGAGACACCTTCTTTTTTCTTCTATGTGGCATATTTATTCTTTTCTCTCTATAGAGTTACTTCAAAGCCCCTTTGATATTATTTGCTTTTCTCTTCTATCACTCCATCAACTACTTTAAAATCCCATTTGAGAGAGAGAGGGAATAAGTAGATTGTAGGAGTTAAAAGCATAAACTGAAACTAGACTGCTCAAATTCAAATACTGGTGCCATCATCTAATTACTCCATGACCTTGAGCTGGTTACTTAATTTCTTAATTACTTCAAAATCTCAAGTTCTTATAAAAGGAAGATAATGTTAGTACCTATCTGTAGAAAAGTTGCAAAAATGTTTTCAGTTCTTTACAGGATCCATACACATTGATGAAGAGACAAGATAAAGGGGGTTAAGAAGTCTGCATGTTGAAGACAAGGTTTCCTGGCCCCTTGCTTCACCCTGGCATTGGTTTATGCTGACTGTCCTGTCTAAGAGATAGAAAGAATCTTCTCTGCTTTTAACAAGAGATACAGACAACAAAACAAAGAAAGAGAAAAGCAGAGACCCAAACAAATGAAGAAAATGTAGGCAAAAAAGATGAATCTTTAAATATATATTTTCCTCTCTTTCTCAACATAGAAGAAAATACTGCAGTCACAAATCAAGAATAGGGGAAAAAGGGAAAGAATCAGAGAATAAAAGCTAAAAAATTGGGACTCCAATTAATCACTCACTCTTTCAAACTGAGACACCAAAAAGTTACAGCCTCATTGTAAATTACAGGCACTGTGAAGTAACATGTCTTTACATGGACTTATAGCCTGAATTTTCATTATTTGGATAGTCCAAGAAACCTTAAACCTTAAACTTGATTAAGATGATCCCAGACTGGAACTGCCTCAAGTTACACAGCAAAATTAAACAAAAATCCTCTCTAGAGGAGGATATCTACCATTATAGCATTTCAATTATTCTTACAAATTAGGTCTGAAATAATGCGTAGCATACAATATGATATGACCATAACTAGGCACACAAAGAAATAAGACCTTAATGTGTGAAACAAGTAGAAACAATAGGAGATAAAAAGTTACCCACAAATACTTGATATAATACCTTACCATAAATAAGTGGAAATATAAGAAGAGGATAAGACATACAGGGTATTTTATTCAATAAAAAATAAAAGATCAAGCTTAAATATTTCATCAGGACACTATAAATTATAAAAATTTATATAGCATGTTAAAAAAAGAACCAAATAAAAAACCAAGAACATAATACCTGTTGAAAAAACTTTCTAAGGGGTTTATGATTTGATTATACATAATTAAAGAAAGAATTATTAAACTCAAAGAAAGATAAGAAGAAACTAAATGGTGTGAAGCACTGAAAGGTAAAGTGATAGAAAATACAGAGGAAAAGGTAAGAGATTCTGAGGTTACAATGAAAAAGTATAACATCTCAGGAGTAGGAGAAGGAGAATAGAACAGAAAAAATATTTGAAAAAATAATAGGTGAAATTTTTTTGAACTGACAAAAGGTACCAAATTGTAGATTTAAGCTCATAAATTTAAAGCAGGATAAATAAAAAGAAATCTACATCTATATATACCATGGTAAAACATTAGGAAAATTAATGATGATAGGTAGTCTTTTAAAAGCCATAGGAAAATGGACAGATTATTTTCAAAAGGGAAACATGTCCTGAGACTCAGCAATTCTACATGCCTGAGTAAGTTTCACCATGTATATCCTGAATAAGTAAACCTCTAATATAGACCTGAATACTGCTTGTGAATTAGGTAATTTTAATGTTAGATAGTTCTAAATATTTCAAAATGCTTTCTTTTGTTAAACCAGTTTCTCACAATTCTTGAGTCGAGTGGTCTGTAAATGGCCGGCTTCAAGCAATCAATGAAAGGTCACTGAACATGGAGATGCGAAGTGATGCACTCAGTCAGTCCTCACAGGCCAGTATGAGCCACCATCTTCACCCTGTTGGCCGTATTCCTGACTATGTCTGTTCTTGTCCAGGTTAAAATCTTCGATTCTTTACTTATTTCCCCCATGTAGGCTATTGTATGTAGAATATTCATTCATTTCATGGATATTTATTAAAGGCCTACTCTTTGCCAGTAAATAAATGTTCTAGGAACTAGATATATGTCAGTGAACAAAAAGGTGTCTCCATGGAACTATGGTATAGTGGAGAGAAAATGGCAATGAACAAAGAAGTAAATACACAATCTGTCAAATGTTGACAAATGATATGGAAAAGAGTATCTAGGCATGAGGAAGGGAGGGGGAATTACTATTTTAGATGGGGAAACTTCACTGATAAGACCATATGATATATTTCTTCTCTTCTCTCACTCATTGTCATACTAAAGTAGAGAGGGAAACTGTTGAATTTAGGAAAGGAAAGCTGAATTTATGAAAACTTTTAGAAAAGTTTGTATAGCATGTAAGCACTATAAAGAGCTATTGTTGTAAAGGAGAGATTGTAAATTAAGTGTTCAAAAGAACTGGGCCATTTCTATAAATTCTTTGTAAAGAATTTAAAAATTGGGAGGGTCCAGTAAATATGCACATTTTCAACCTTGCCTGCAAGATCAGAAAACCAGTCACTGAAAGCCCTGCATTCTAGAATCCTTCAGACAGGTCCAGCTCTCCAGGCAGTCACCGTGGTTCTCATCGGGCTGTTTGCACTCACCTTACATAAACTACCTGCTCCCTATAACCTTTTGAATTTGTGACCTTGACAAAATTAATAATTTTTAAAAGAATCTCATAATTTGTTTGTTTCTAAACTGCTGTTTCACTGTTTCTGAAAATCAAACCCACCATCAAAACAAAACAAAAATTTAAATAATATACTAGAAGCTCTGCAACCTACCCTGTGGATATTTCCAAAAACCATTTTGAAGAATGGAAGAATAAATATAAATCAGATGTATAAATTAAGGTACTCACTTTGATGTGAAAAACAAATATCAGAAAATAAAATCTCCAGAGCCTAAAATGCACATAATACCTTGTATTAGTAATTAAAGTATATAACATTATACAGATACTCATATTGTTCAATGTGCCTATTTTAACATTAACTGTAAGCTTTAGAGAACAGTTTCTTTTTATGATTGACCTTACACTATCAGAATTACTAAAGTATAATGAAATGTAAGTAGCATTTCATATTTTGAAATCATTTAATATGTAAAGGACAATATGAAGGAATTTGACCAAATTAATGAGAAATCAATGCAAATATTTTTTTCATCAATGAATGTAGCATGAAAGTTATCAAGTTATTGCAATCAATTCAGGTAAAACAGTTTTTAATTCACAATTCACAATTATAAATAAACTTCAAAACAAACACCTACACTGATTTATAAACATTTCATGGACTGGGTTTGTGAAATATCACCTTCCATCTGCCAAGATGCATACTTACAAAATCCTATTTACAATGCTGCCTAGATACCACTATTAGTCATCCTAAATATTGCTATAACCAAATGACTCCCATAAATCAAATGTTGCCAATAAAGACAACTGGTTCTGGAATAATTTCTAGAGACAGTCTCATAGATTTCAAATTTGTTTGTTTATTTTGGAAGGAGTAAGAGGAGGATAAATAACTGAAGTAGAGCTCACAACTAAAATTATATTTCAATTTAATAGAATATATGTAAGTGGAGTGTTTAAATAAATGTTTGACATAAGCTATTTTGTTCTAAACTCAATTCTTTTCCCCTCCACTTTGAATTTCCTTATACCTATTTTTTTAATTATAGAGTACACACATATACATGCATTTGGTTGGTATTAAATCCATTTGGAGGCCATTTTTAAAAGTCTTTTTTTCATTTTTATAGTATTTTTTAATATGAATTATATGAAGTTTGAGGTTGTTAAATTGTCCTTGTAGGAGTTTTCCCTTATATTATACTTTTTACAAAGCCGAATTTTCTAAATATCACTTTTGGGGTTTTTTAGGTTTCTTTTTTTAAATATACTTTACTGATTATGCTATTACATTTGTCTAACTGTTTTTCTCCCCTCCCTCCCTCCTCTGCCCTGTACATCTCCACCCTCCAGTATTCCCCCCACCCTTAGTTCATGTCTATGGGATGTATATTTAAGTTCTTTGGCTTCTATATTTCTTATACTATTCTTAACCTCCCCCTGTCTATCTTATGTCTACCAATGATGCTTCTTATTCCCTGTACATTTTCCCCACATTCTCCCTTTCCCCACTTATAACCCTCCATGTGCTCATTTTTGTGATTCTGTTCCTGTTCTAGTGGTTTGCTTACTTTTTGTTTTTGTTTTTTAGGTTCAGTTGTTGATAGTTGTCAGTTTGTTGTCATTTTACGGTTCATAGTTTTGATCTTCTTCTAATGTTTTTGTCTGTTTTGTTTTCCTTGCAGTGGGTCCTCTCTACCTGTCCTGTATCTGCCCCTCCTACTGATCTGGATGAATGTTTCTTTAACTCCTTGGTTGTCAGAGTTCCATGCAGTTTGATTTTCTGACAGTTCTGGTTGTTTATTGTTTTTAAATTCATTGTTATCCTTGTTTTGGTTGTGTGAGGAAGCAAAGAGTTTCTACCTACGCCTCTTCTTGGCTGGAACTCTCTTAAATATCATTTTTGATATCAGATATGTATGATGAAATAACAATAGTGGATTTGTTGTTCAAATATAT
>PVKM010027087.1:0-18980 GCA_004027735.1 Carollia perspicillata | reverse complement strand
TAAGAATTTTTAGGCAAAAAAAAAAAACCTCTCTCATCCATATACCTTTCCAAATCTGAGATTATTCGACTCTTTAAGCTCTTAGGATGCTTCTCTAACTGCTCATGGCAAGATTTTGTAGTGTGCTCTCCTCTGTTCACTAGTCCTTGGGCTTGTGTCAGAAACAAAGAATCTACAGTCACATGTCTTCTGTGGATCGAAATTCCTCTCCTTTCTCTCGACAATTCTTTGTTTTGTAAGTCCTTTACCTACTACTCTTCCCCTTCTTCTGTCTCCCCAAAATAGCAATTGACTTGTCTACCAAAATACAGGTTCTTTTTCCTTGCTTGTTACTATTCTCCACCTTTCATCGATTGCATTATATATAAAAATGACAGGCTCAATGGGCATTTTTCTTTCATATTCAAGTAGGCTAATGACACAAAAATCCCCATAGGAGTTAGGATTGTGATTGTGTGTGTTTGTGTGTTGTTAGAAGGGAGCCTGTTTGGGGGTGGTAAATACTAATATTATTGAGTCCTAGGCCATCCTATATATTACAGTCCGGAATCTCTTTTTCCCAGTAACAGTTCTTATAACACTACAGAAGTACCATTTTGCGGGGAGGCAAGGCACAGCTAGGTGGAGGAATTTGTTTAACTCCAAACACCTATGCAAGCCACGCAGAGGTCATCATCATCTGGTTTCAAACTATTATTTAAGTCTGATATATTTCACATTGTATTTGTGCCATCTGCATACTTCCTCAGATTTCTGAAATTTTACACAAGCTTTTCCCTTATCTGCACTATCTTGGTTTCATTTAGTGTGCTCCTATGCATCCTCTGAGTCTCAGGATAGGAGTCATTTCCTCAAGAAAATCTACTTCATTCTGCAGAAAAATGAGACAGTTCTTCCTGATTTCCCAGGGCATATTTTATATCTTTATCTCGACACTGATAACACTTACTGTATATTTTTATTTTTTTGGCATACCTCCCATAACTGTTTCTTCAGAGAAGTAGTTTCAGTTCTTCATGTCTGCATCAAAACAACCCAGAAGTGTCCACAATATAAAAATTACTGAAAATGATGTTTGCTGGCAGATCAAAAGGTCAAATTCACTGATTTAAAAGGAATGGAAAGGGTGCAGCTGGGTGGAGGTGAGGAAAGGGAGAAAAGGTAGGAATAACTGTAGTAGCATAAACAACAAAAATATAGAAGTTAAGAAACAAAAAATGCCCTGGCTGGTGTGGCTCAGTGGATTAAGTGCTGGTCTGTGAACCAAAAGGTCGCTGGTTCAATTCACAGTCAGTGCATGTGCCTGGGTTGTGGGCCAGGTGCCCACTACCGGGGTGCATGAGTGGCAACATACATTGATGTTTTTCTGCCTTTCTTTCTTCCTCCCCTTCTCTCTGTCTAAAAATAAAATAAATAAGATTCTTTAAAAAATAAAACTTGGTATTTTAAAAGAAAAAAATAAAAGGATGGATTTAAATTTAACTAACTATAGAACATTGTGATTTGATAATACTACATGAATCAGAGGTTACTAAATAGTGTCCCTGCCCTTAAGTGATTTATTATTGTGAATGGAGAATAAGAAAAGCATCACAACCTCTTACACAAAAACAGATAACTACAAAATAAGGCAAAGAGAAAGAATACTAGTATTAGACTCATCTACCTATGTCAACCTAATGTGCAACGTTTAGTGTTAAAGCTGGACAGGGCTCAAACTGCTACACAAAGTCCTGATGCATGGAGGTCAGTGTCTAATGGTCATGGGAAAGTCAGAGTAAAGGCAGAAGAAACCTTGGCCTTGATATTTGATGAGTACATATTGAGTAAAGAGTGACCTCCAACTAAGTAAATTGTTGTCTTTACTCTTCGTTAATTGCTCTTATTAATTGTATAAAAATTCCATGAAATAAAATACTTGGTTTGTGGTAAGTAATTCTATTATTTGTAATGTTATCAAATCAATTCTGATTTTGGCTTAGTAATTGATAGTGCATCTACTAAACATGTCATCTAAAATAGGATTTTATTAGTGTAATCATCTTTATAAGAATTCTATGTGCATATGAAGGCCAAATCTGACATACGACCAGAGAATTCAAAACAGACCTTTATATCTGATTGATGATTTATATTTTTCCATGTTTTTCCATATTTGACTTAACTTATAAACATATGGTAATAATAAGCTATAGTTTACTTAAAAATGTGATCTAGATTCTTATAAATTTCATCTCAAAATATTTTTTTTGTTTTCCACTGGGATTCATTTTTTATTTCAATTGCTTTGGAAGGTCTATATTCATAATTATTAACATTTTAATTTCTTTATCATTATGCATGACTTAATTAAAAGGCATTTTTACATCAACATTTTGAAGTTTAATTCTAATGATTATATCAAGGTCATAGCATTATCTTTGTATGGCTTATTATGCACAAACGTGTATTTCTCATTAGTTTAATCTAAATATTAGATGAAGTCACTTTCACCAATTGCTGAAGTCTTAGATGACAGTCCCCTGTAACAAAGTAAAAAGACATAAAAAACCACATATAATTTTTATTTTTGATATATGATACACATATATATGATACACAACATTTCAGTTTCCCTCTACTATCTTAAAATGTATTTGTCTCCATATATTTATGCATAACTATTTTTCTCCTGCTTCGATTAAATACATATTCCTTATTTTGTTCAGGGTTTTTCCTTCTGAGTTATCACTTAGAAGTCTTTGCTTTATTGTTTACTGGTTTTCTTTTCTTCAACTTCTCCCTTTCCATTTGCTTCCTTCCATTCACTGATATGATATGCTCATGACCTTTTGTGAAATTTTGTGACTGTCTTATCTGTTCCTTCACTTCAAAACCAAGCTGTCCCAACAGGCAGTGTGCGTCACCTTTTCTCTGTCATTACACTTCATTCCCTGCGCATTCCACTGCTACCTGGTTTCCTCACATCACTCGGCTGAAACTGTTCTCACTGTCGTAGTTCAAAATGCGGGATATTGCCAAGCACGTCGGGTACTTTTTTAAACATTATTTCATAGATCTCTCTGTGATATTTGGCATTGTTCATTACCCCATTCCTTCTAACATTTTCTCCTTTTCTGGTTGCCGTGATACTACAAAATTCTACTCAACTTCCTCTGTCTCTGGTTGTTCTTTGTTTCTTTTATAGTAGGTCTTTCTCTGTTTACCATTTAGACGGATTTCTGTTCATAGGTTTTCTTTATGCATTTTTCTCCTGTCCAAGGAAATTCCGAATTTATATAGCCTCAAATATCTTCACTTTTTGGTGATAAAATATCTACCTTTGGAAAAACTGTATGTCTTATGATAAGATTCAGACCTCCACATACTTTTGTATATCTTCGAGTGTGCATGTCTCTGTGTATTTATTCATCACGTTCCTCTCCTGCCTAAACTTCTACTGGCACTCTTCATTCTGGAAATGATAACACTGTCTTTTGAGTTAGAAGCTTACGATTCACCCTACCTTCTTACACTTTCTTTCCTCCTAAGTTCAGTTGGTCATCAACTCTTGGGCACCCTACAGTCTCTGAACGCATTCTAAGTACTACTGACCTAGGTAGCTATTCCCGTCACCTTTCTCACTGTTGCTGTCTGAGTTCAGGGCCCCGTCATCTGCTGCACTGAGCTGTTGTACCAGCCATCCAAGTTGTCTCACTGCCTCTACTTTTCTTTGTTTCCACTCCTTTTCTCATACTGAACCAATCATCTTATTTCTTATTAAAATAATAAGACTAAAGCAACAATTTGATCAAGCCACCTCTCTGGGAAGATTCCGTCACGAGCTTAGCTTGGATCAAAGGCAGTTTTCTCACTCCGGCAAGTACGAGTCTCCATTCTTCCGTCCTTTCCAACTCAAGTCTTTTTTACTACACCTCCCCACCTGGCACATTGCACATGGAAAAAACTGAAGTAATTACAGTCTCCTTATTCTCAATATTATTTATACCTTGATATTTTCATACTTTTTTTTTTTTGGCTGCAGAGCTTTTCCCTCACCTGTTTGCTAGGTGCCAAGGCAGAGCCTCTGTGCCCCCTCCTTTACTACCTGTCAGTCCCATCATTCAGAAGACATGGCTTCATCTACGCCACAGCCCTGTGCCTTGTACTTAACTATTTTGAGAGTTTTCTACAGTGCTCTAGAAGACTATAAGAGAGAAACAATGAAATATTGACTGACTTGAAATTGTATAAACATGGGTGATTTTCCCGCTTTATTTTTATGTTTTTTTCAAATATATACAGTGATCATGTATTACCTTCATACTGAAATGTAATATAAGACATTGAAGCATTTATAGATTTTTAAAATGAAAACATGTACAAACATTTATCATTAGAAAGATAACCCCTTATAGACAGATTCATTTCATTTACTAATGTCTTTCTTCTTTAAAAAATTATTTTGAAACTTATCTCTATTGCACCTGGGAGACTACTAGTGATTACAAGTTAATAGCATAGTATGTCAAAATAAAAAAAAGTAGTAACTATAACTTACCAAATTAGATTCTTTTTAAAAGCCAATGAAATCGTAAGCACAGTTAGCATAAGAGCTAAAAGACCTCTCGAAGAGCTAAAAGACAAGTGACATTTTAAGTTTTTTTCTCTTTACATTTTATAAATGCATCTAGACCTTTGTTATACAATAGCATGCAACATTTTATTGGTGCTAAATGTGTCCTGTACTTAATCCGGTTTTTTAATTTGTGGTTTAGTGCATCTGTTTCACAATTTGGTAGACTGTGTAGTTTTTTTATTCATTTGTAATGCAGTCCAGTCTCCTCTGTTTGGTCACAGCTGACTTTTCTCAGACCCTTCCCTGGGAACTTCTCATATCTGTGCCATGGTGCTTGGCATATTTTTCCTTCACTAAGGGTTATTTAATTTAATTCATCTTCTACATCTCATACACTCACACTGATATTAGAATTTTGTACTCAAAATCTCTTTTATACTCAAATGCTCATTATTTCATCACAAAAAATCTCATAATCTAACAATATCAACTTTCACTATTAGCTTGTGTCATAACATGCTCTTGAGATAGTCCATAATGTCTTGTGTATTTGAAGAGTTATTTTATGTGTAGTGCCAAGGCATTATTTTACAATCCTGTCACCTTGGATAACAGTAGGAAAATCATTCCGAATAAGGAGAAGAATTTGTTGCTAATTTAATTAGTGATGAATATATCACGAGTATATCTGATTTTCCTTCAAGTTATGTTTGATAAACAACAGATTATTCTTGCCCTATGTTCTGCCAATACAATGCAGAGTAGGGGTATGTTAATGAGAGACAGAAGAAAAGTATGATTATGATGCACTCTTTTCCAAATAAATTACAATTATCATTTGTACCAGGGAATGATGACACTATCTGTCAATGGCAAAAGAGAATTATTAGTTGTCTAAGTATCATAGAATAACAACAACAGACTCTAATAATATAATGTAATGTCTAATGGTTCATTGACAAGTGAAAAATGACCAGTACTATTTGTAATACATTTGATTTTCAGCTGAATGATATTATTTTATCATATTTGAGAGAAGAAAGGAAAAATATTTTCTTCTTTGATATCCAGTTACTTATCTGGATACCAAAATTTTGGCTGTCCTGAAAGGTAATTGTTTAATATTTAATATATAATCAAAATAAAACAAACTAATTTATCTAAATTCATATCATATTTTTTCAAAAATGTATATATTCTAAAGGGTTTGAATATGAAATCTTTGTCTTTTACACTGAGTTGATTATATATGTCTAGTAAATTAAATATATGAACTTTTAGGTTCTATATAGGTTCTGTGGTTATAAATAACAGAGTTATTTAACATGAATCATTATTATAAAATTATTTTTAAAATCTTTAGTAAAACAACTTTCAATTATCTTCCCAGATCAATAAATGAAATTTTACAAATTAAGCACAATAAAAATGATATGGAAAAAATGCATAAACAAAACTATGAAAGATAAATTTGGAAAAATAAGATACAGATTTGGAAAAAAATACATCATTCTATGCATTAAGAAAAAGGGAAGTAACCTATTAGAAAAGTGAGAAATTTGTAGATCTGGTGATTTTTATAAATAAATGAAACTACTCAATAAACATCTGAAAAGTCCCTCCACCTCACTCATAAGTAAATAAATGAAATTCAAAATGGAGCCACATTTCTACCTAAAGATTAAGTAACATAAAATTGTTGACAATTTTTTCATATGAGGTGGCGCACTTTCAGGAGCATCATTTGGCAATGCTAAAGTTAGAAAATCTGTATTGTTGATGAATATGCATCATTTATAATATCAACAACTTAGAAATAATTTTAAAATACTCCTCGATGTTTTTAATAATCTTTATACAATTTATTAATTACATCAGGCTCTGTTCTCTATGCTCTCGTAGTATTAATTCATTTGACCCTCAAAGCAACCTTGTAAGGTACATCCTGTTAACAGCCCAGTTTCACACTGGTCATAGAGCTATTGAGTGCGGTAATGACCCAGCGAGTGCAGTCCTAGGATGCCCGTCCCAGGGGTCAGACTCTGGGGTCTGTGTGCTCAGCCAGTATACAGTGATGCTTTTCTGAAGAGGCAGTGAGTTATGCAAATAATTATTTATCTAATGGTTATCTAATTATTTTGAGAACTTGGTTACTGGAAAATGAAAGGTCCTAATTCAGTTCTCTGTTTCACCAAGGTGATTTTGTACATTGAGAATCAAAAAAAAAAAAAAAAGAAAAAAAAAAAAGAAACTAATTCTACCGATAAACTGAAATTTCCGGAACTACCTCCAAAAATAGTTGTGGCAAGGCACCAAATGTTTAGCTTGAACCACCAAGCGCTGATAAATGTTGATGGGAATGATCGTCCTCTTTATTTCAAGTTATACAGTGAGTAACAAAATCCACTTAGTCAGCACTGAGGGCTGACATGGCAATGATGGAATACAGTGCTCTATGCAAATACTCCTCCATTACTCAATCACAGTTTGTAGAGGTGACAGTGAAGACTGATGTGCATCCGGTGTGCACCTTTTACTTTAATAGCTGGCTTGGTGCTGAAAGACAGATCCTGCTATTTATGTAAGTTCAAATGGGAGACTTCTCTCTTTCCCTCCCTCTCCCTCTCCCTCTTCCTCTCTCTCCCCTGTCTCTCCCAGTTCCATATATTTTTTCTCCACCTCTACAGAAAACTGGTGAGCAGGATCTAAAGTGGCCAACAGAATATTTATGATGATCTTTTAAATAAAAAAGCTATTATCTTTTCACCATAAATCCTTTAGAAATGGAGGAGTGGATTTAATCGTTATTCATCTCTACTAAGCACAATGCTAACATTTCATATTTATTTAATTCTCTAGAAAACATTATCAAGTATATGAAGGGTTTAAGAATATGAACTTAGTACTTGAATTCAGATGCCTGAGTTCAATTTCTTCTATGCAACTTGTTTCTTAAGACTTTCAATAAGGAATTGATAGTAGATTAATTGATAGTAATTGACTACCTTTTTCTGTCCTAGATTTTCATCAGTTAAAAATGGCAAAATAGTGTCTGGATCTTGTATTATTTGCAGTTTTACTGGAAAGGTTCATACAATTATTATGATAACTCAAAAATAGAGTCACCACATAGTTATTATTACATATTGTTATTATTTTCCATATTCTACAGTAAGTAAATGGAACTTCAGAACTGTTAGGCAATTTTCCAGAGTAACAAAGCAAAAATTTTAGGCTGGATTTCAAGCTAGTGTGTTTTTTTCAAAGTCCCCATCTCTTTTATCCAAGATAGTCTTGATTATTTCTTTGGAAAGAGGAAAGAAAAGGGAACACTACTGTATTTTTAGGGAAAGATAATAAAGTATGTTGTACTCCAAAGATAAAATTCTATCTCCTTGTTCTTTTCTGATTTATTTCACAAAAGTCTGAACTTTTTAGATGATGTTTGTTATATAAATAAAGTGCAATGCAACATTTTACATTGAGTAGTAAATTGCCATTGGCACACTTTACTTCCAAGGTACACTCTGGGAGAGATTTATATCTCCGTATTACATGTTTGCTTCCAGCTAAAAATGTCCTACAAGTTCTTAGGTCAATAATTATTTGATTTTTCTTTCTAACATTTTTCCTTGAATGAAAACATTTATTATAGTTAATATGTAGGAAATTCTACAGTAGTCTTTTTTTATTATTATTTCTTAATCACCATCTCCTTCAGGCACTGCTGGTTTTGCAGGATAGTTTTTGGAATTGTATTCCTTTTGCTGATATCTTCAAGGCAACATTACTGTAAAATAGTAATGTGCATGTATGATCACTTAGTTGGAACTCTACCTTTGTAACAGAGAAATTTTATTCTTTTATCCATAGCATGCCACCCTGGGGCTTAACATTTGTACTGTAACATGAAAAGCAGATATTAAACAATAGTCTGTAGCAAAACAGTATATGATTTAAGTGAGCTTGCTTGACAATAGTTAACATGAAAAAACAGTGGAAATACTTTCACCATAGAAATTGGCAAACACTACAAATGAGGCAGCTAGATCTTAAAACATTTGCTAGCATACCAATTTGTAGGAATGAATAAAACTCCCGCTGGCCCTAGACAACAAGGGAAACGGGTGAGCACTTTCTTTAACGATCCTCTAGCAGTGAGACCACCCACTCCTTCCTACTTAACTGAGCTGTGTAGACAGGTGTCTGTTCCTCAACGATTTCTTCCTTTTTTCTGGCACATCAGGTAAGAACAAGTACCAAGGGAACAAAAGCAAACCAGTATGCGTTACTCCTTGAGAGGGTCACAGCAATTAACCTAGGCAAAATGCTCAGCTTTTTAAAAAGAATGCAAGCAATAATGCTATTGGAAAGAGTTCAAGAATTCCTGTGGCCAACCAGAGGAATGCCGGTGGGGCACGTGGGATTTTAGTGTCCTTCTCCAGCTTTTCCATAGGTTATAAAGTCAAATTAAATCCCTCTCATTTCCAGAGAGAATGAAAACTTCTGTCTGTAATTTTTGTCTAAAACTTTTGTTTACTCAATAAAACTTAATATTTTGGAAAAACTAAGTCTGTTGGCTTAAGCATCTTATCCAAACAACTTTTCTGAATGTACATTTAAATGTCAATCATGACATTCAAATTTGGACTGGCTCAATGAATCTGCAGAGTTGATACATTTATTAATTAATTCTCTAGATGCTTGTATTTTAACTTTCACTGAAAAGACAGCAAGTGAATTTGAATAAACATATAATGTTAAATTTATATAGACATTTCTTTTTCTTTAATTGTTTTCTTGTCGTTCAGTTACAGTTGTCCCAGTTGTTCCCCCATTACTCTCCCCTGCCCTGCCCATTCCCCACTTTCCACAGAAAATCCTTCTCCCCCATTTTCTTTTTCCATGGATCCTTTATACATGTTCCTTGACTTGAACCCCCCCTTCTCTTGCCCATTATCCCACTCTCCCCTCCCCTCTGGTCACTGTCAGTTTGTTCTTTATTTCCATGTCTTCATTCTATTTTGCTCACATGTTTGTTTTGTTGATTGGGTTCCACTTAAAGGTGAGATCATATGGTATTTGTCCTTCACCAGCTGGCTTAATCCACTCAGCATAACACTCTACAGTTCCACTTCATGCTGCCACCAAGGGACGGGGTCCTTCTTCCTTTCTGCTGTGTAGTGTTCCATTGTGTACATGCCCCATAGTTTTTTAATCCACTCATTTACTGGTGGGCACTTAGTTTGCTTCCAGCTCTTGGCTATTGTAAATAGCACTGCTATGAATATCGAGGTGCATACATTCTTTCAAATTGGTATTTCAGGATTCTTAGGGTATAGTGCCAACAGTGAAATTGCTGGGTCGAAAGGCAATTTAATTTTTATTTTTTCTGAGGAAATGCCATAATGTTTTCCACAGTGGCTGCAGCAGTCTACATTCCCACCAATAATGCATTAGGGTTCCCTTTTCTCCAGAACCTCGCCAGCACTTGTTGGTTGATTTGTTTATGATGGCCATTCTGACTGAAGTGGTATCTCATTGTGGTTTTAATTTGCATCTCTCTGATGGCCAGTGATGCTGAGCATCTTTTCATATGTCTCTGAAACCTCTGTATATCCTCCTTGAAACAGTGTCTTTTCAGGTCCATTGTTCATAGTGCCAAAAATAACAATTTTATTACTCTCTCTTAAAATAGACTAGACTAGAAGCAAATTCTTCAAAATGTAGGACAAATATATTTTTTCTCCTTACCTCACATTGAATGAAGATGGAACTATATATTTTTAAGTACTGAAACAGCATACAGTTTCATTAATTCAAAAAGTATTTGTTAAGACCATAATACATTATACATTATACTAGGCTCTGGAGCTACAGAAACAAACGACACAAACTCCTTACCTGCAATCATTTACATTCTGTTGATTAGCTATGCCATTTCTACTGATTCTTAAGGGAGGAAAATTAAGACTTAGGGTAAGACTTTAGCCTTCCAGTCTCATCATGCTTGAAGACTATTTAAATTTTCCTTCAGTATTTTTTCTTTAAAAATTGAACAATAGATAATTTCCATCTTGATTTTCATATTCTAAAATGTTAATCATCTCTGAAATTCTTATTTAAATTTTCCAAATTTTATCACAGTCCAAGGATTAATGATTATAGTCCAATTTCACAAAATCTGAGAATAACAATTGTTCATGTTAATTTTTTATCATATCCTCTGAACTTACCTATAGATTACAAAAATTTTGTAGCACATTTTTATGAGCCTTCCATAGAAACAAAAACAAAGAAAAACTAAGTAAAGAAATGAAAACATTGTCTGTTCATAGTGAAGAAATACCCACTGATATCCAGAGGGTGTGAAACGCTTATACTGCATGCACCGTCAGCTAACACATTTGTGGTTTCTGGCTGTAAAGCCTCCAAACTGGCTGTCAGGACTTTCTGCACCCCAAGAACCACTTTACGTCTACTAAATCAGATTCCCTGTAAGTAGTGTCCACAAGCTGTTTTTTAAATATTTGTTTAAGTGTAGTCGGTATACACTCTTACATTGGTTGTATTAGTTTCAGGTGTACAATATAGTGATTCAACATTTTTATACCCTACATTATGATCACCCAATTATTAATCACCCAATCATTAATTCTAATAATCACCTGTCACCGTGTAAACTTATCATAATATTATTGACTGTATTTCCCTTCTTTTTCTCACCCATCCCCTTTCTCCTTTCTGGTAAGCATCTCTTTGGTCTCTCTTTCTGTGAGTCTATTTTTATTTTTGGTTGTTTGTTTTATTTTTTCTATATTTTAGATTTTGTGTATAAGTGAAAACATACTGTATTCAACACTAGAATTTAACTGTCCATCTACACATTAAAATGCATGAAATCACCCAGAGCTTTCCTGAACTCAAAATTAATTATGTCTATTACTTCCTATTTCTTTTTATTAAAGATTTTATTTACTTAGTTTTAGAGAGAGGAGAAGGGAAGGAGAAAGAGAGGGAGAGAAACATCAATGTGTGGTTGCCTCTCATGTGCCCCCCTACCAGGGACCTGGCCAGCAACCAAGGTATGTGCCCTGACTGGGAATTGAACCAGTGACCCTTTCGTTCCCAGGCCAGCACTAAATCACCTGAGCTCCACCAGCCAGGGATGCCTCTTGTTACTTGAGCAGACTATTAAAATCAAGAGGGTATAGTTCGGTTTAGTGTCCTCATTATCTCTGTATTGATTCTGACTTTTATAAACCACTACTTGTAATAGTAAACGTTCAAATTTGTTTTTATTTTTTTCTGTTGGTCCTTTTAATTAGAATATCCAACTATTACTGTGTTCTTACTAGGTGAGAAATAAGTTCATTTGGAAAAAAATGAATGTTAAGTAACTCTTTGCTCTTATGGGAAAAATTAAGGAAAAAATCAATTTTATATTAGGTAAATTCATAGCAAGAATTGAAGAAACAACTCACTTTGGTGGAAAATGTAAATTTGAAAATTTCAGGCTTTACCTAAATAGTTCACATTGTCTATATTAATGTGTTTGACTAGGGGCCATCGGCACTTTCCATGTACATTGTAATCGGTGTTCCGGATTGATGTTCGTTGCTACAGACACGAGTATTTATGCGTGATCTATTGTTTCCATTTGACAATACTGTCAGTGTGACTGTGCCCTTTCCATGAGTGTTACTGTTCATCTCTTCCATAAGTCTTATCTACTGAGTTGTGCATTCACTCTACTTTTTCTCTCTTCATTCTAAATTCTTCAGTTCCTTTCTCGTCATGAGTTACTTTGTACTACAATTCTGAATCATGTGATAGAGACTATGGCCTGCATTTAAGTTAGGAACCTGTCATCTGTTTCCAAAATATGTTTTAACATAATTTATTATAAATAGCATGCTTTTAATAGTGAGTGGACTTAATGTGCATCAATTGTTGAAAGTATACATTAATAGTATATTTAACAGGAAGACCTGAAAAGATTAGTTAAAACTCAGCTATGGATATTTTTCCACAAGCTTTATATGCTTACGTTGGAACAATCAGATGGTTTATAGGCTGCAGCTGGTGTGAGGGCATGCTAGTGGAGATGCCACATTGTTTTAGCCAAGGTAATGATGAGTGGGTTCCACAGTGTAGTTATAGCACCTGGTATCTACTGGGTGACAATTTCATTCACTGATCATACATAATCATGCACTGATCTTAATAATAGTTAACAAAACAAGGAATCTGATGTCTAAGTACTTTATGTTGTTATTTCTAGAATGTGTCTGGATAAATGAACAGAGGCAGTCATCTTATTTGCCAGAGTTTCAAATGTAGTAGTTGGAAGCTATAGGTGAGGAAACTGAGTCAGGGAGATGTTAAGTAACATACTTAAAGTGACACATAGCTAAGGTAAAAATCTGAGGTTGAAAATTCAAATGTGCATTATTTCTTGTATGTAATGCACCATATTTACTAAATACTAAGACTGACTCAAACTTGTAAAAATTAATAACAAATTAATATTTAGTTTATTTTTATCTTTGACTTCTATTAAAGAAAATTAGCCCTAGCTGGTGTAGCTCAGTAGATTGAGTGCAGGCCTGCAAACCAAACAACTGCAGTTCGATTCCCAGTCAGGGCACATGCCTTGGTTGCAGGCCAGTTCCCAACAGGGGACGCACCAGAGGCAACCATGCATTGATATTTCTCTCCTCTCTCCTTTCTCTTCCCTCTAAAGATAAATAAATAAAATCTTTTTAAAAAGAAAATTATATGTAGGATGAATAAGACATAAACTAGAATATATTTTATAGCATAGTACAAAATATAGCTTATAACACATTTCAGTTATAAGCTAATATAATATGTAATTTGATATCTGGCCCTTGAACAAATGTTCTCTTTGTAATTGCATTTGATATCAATATTTTACATGCATTGAATATTATTTTTAATTGAAAACAACTGTTTTCTGAATTCGACCTTTAGCAATCAATATTTTAATGTCATTCAATGCAGAACACAGAGAAACATTAAAAAAATCTTTTAGCACCCTTAGAATCGTTGGTTTGATGAGGATTGCTTTTGAATGAACAATTACAGTTATAAAGATTATGGTTAATTTTTACATGTGGTCTTCGATGGTTTAGTTTTATAAGACTTATACATAGTAAAAGTAGAGCATTCATGACCAGGAATGATTAAAACAAATTTAGTGATATGTTTTAAAGATTTTATTTATTTTTATTTTTTTTTAGAAAGGGGATGGAGAGAAATATTAATGTGTGGTTGCCTCTTGAGCAAAGCCTACTGGAGACCTGGCACTCAACCCAGGCATGTGCCCTGACTAGGAATTGAACGAGAAACTCTTTGGTTCATAAGCCGGCACTCAATCCATTGAGCCACACCAGCCAGGGTGATAATTTTCTAATAATATGAAAATCATAATGAAAACAGAAGGATGATATGATTAAGTAATTCCAATAAGTAATGTTGCTCTTGCTCTCATATATATATATATATATATAAAATATATATGCATAAATGACATATATCAAATAAGCGAGAGGAAAGATAACATGTAACTATTGGTGAACAGATGTTCAAAGCTAAACTTTCTGAAAACAGGATTTCTTTCTCAGTACTGCCAGCGGAGTTGCACAAAAAATAAGGTGCACATTTCCGTGTCAGCTGGAGAGCTGAAACAATCTTCACTGGAATGTTGTCTAAACACTTAGATGAGAGGAAGCAGATTTAAAGCCTTCAAAGACTTGGAGAGCAGATGCAAATTAAACTACTGTGAGTTTTTAGAGATCGTGTGCGTGTCTCTGTGTGTAAACTGGTGTCTGTATTTTTGATAAATGTTGCATGATTAGTAGAATGACTAAGGAAGTGGATGGCAGGGTCTGTTTTGCTCGACACAAAGATTTTATTTAGAGCTTCCCTTGTTGAGCTAAAGACAACATAGCAGAAAGGATCTCTGAAAGATTTTCTTTGCAGTTATTAACGTTCTGTTTCTTGTTGGTTTGGGGCAAGTTATCAAAGCATAGCACACATTGATTCATCATTCAGGTTTCAACTCAAAGTATTAACTAAAGGCACTTCAAACATTATTTTCTTTGGTAAGCCATCAGAATTACTAACTTTAAAATACTTTCAATTGTGAATGAATGCTGGGATTGAGAGGGGTTTGAAAGCATTTAGAAAACTTGGTCACCGGGATTCTTAGATAAACTTCTTCATTTTCATTGATAGATCACGCCGGCGGACAGATCTGCAACACTTCAGTTCAACACATTTCTGAAAGAGTTCAGAATTGGACTGCTCTAAACCATGCTGTATAAAAAACACAAACCAAAACAACCTTAAATGACTAGCAAAATCACCATCAAGCATAACTAGATATAATTTGGATTGCTTGTGCAAATGTTAGCTTTACAAAATGGTAAGAGTTTTTAAAACTGTAGATAAAGTAAAATGAAATAAAGTAAATACAACTATGGGACATTTACGCAATGGAATCCTACGGGGCCATAAAAATGAGCACTGAGTTCAGTATTTCGACTAGTTCCTAGAATTTTGAGAGAAGAACTATGAATAGTTTGGATAGCACTGGAATTGTCGTTCAAAAAGCATGATGCTGAATTAGGATATAGATATGGTACAAAAAAAAAACAAAGACAAAATTAGACATATAGTTATACCATTCTGTTTATAGCATGAAATAGGTATACTGAATTGCGTCAAACTGACAAGTTAAATAATGAGTTATTACTGAATTAGGACATATTGGCTAGACATTTAGAAACATCTAATCTGTTAGTCATCTAATCTGTTAGTCATATAAAAGTTAAGAAAGTCTCTAAAATAGTCCCATGAACAATTTGAAAATATATTGGGTTGGCTAAAAAGTCTGTTTAGTTTATTCCATAATGTCTCTATTTGATCACTATCAACTTCATCTCGTCTACCTGACCATGGAGCATCATCCAGTGAGAAATCTCCAGCACAAAACTTCACAAACCGTCCTGGCTGGTGTGGCCTGGTGGATTGGGTGCTGGCCTGTGAACCAAAGGGTTGCCTGTTTGATTACCAGTCAGGGCACATGCCTGGGTTTCGGGCCAGATCCCTGGTTGGGGGAGCATAAGAGGCAACCACACATTGATGTTTCTCTCCTTGTTTTTCTCCCTCCCTTCCCCTCTCTCTGAAAATAAATGTATAAAATCTTTTAAAAATGAAGAAAAAAAACCCTCACAAACCACTTTTGACATGTTCAATCAGTCACAGCACCTTCTACATACACTGCATGAATCTGTTTTTGCATTTCAGTTGTACTTTTAACTTTCTTGATAAAAAAAACAAAGCATAATATGCTAAGAATAATGCTTATTTTCTTCCATCTTCAACATTAAAATGACTACACAAACACTCACCAGTCTTGATAATTTTTTTTAAATGTGTGCTGACATGACAGCTGTCAAAATACAATCTAACAAAAGGTTTTTGAATGAAGTTAAAGACAGCTAAGCACTACTAAAGCCACCTAACAAACAAACAAACAAACAAACAAACAAACTTCTTGGCCAACTCCATATTATCTCAGGGTGTTCAGTGGAGTTTTTAAAACTTAGCTTTACATTTAATACATAAAATGTGATCATAGTTCAAATCTTAATATTTTTGAAAAATATAAGTTACTTTATAGTCTACAGAGTCCACAGGGAGAGTGAGATATGTCACTGTTGGCACAAAAAGTGGACTGCCAAGTATGTTTAACATTAATTGCAAGTGCTACCTAATTCAGTAGCAGAAATACAAAAATGGAAGCTCTAATTTGGTAGTGAATTTTCTGAACATTAGCCTTCTCCAAAGTAATGTCAGGAAATATTTGAAAATTGAGCTTAATAGAATGAAGTGATATAAAAATGCATGCAAATTCACTGAAGGAGTCAAAAAATTGTGACTCCCTTTTTAAATTTCAAAAACATATTTTCTCTCTTGATGAAATTTCAAAGCCAAAAATAACATATGGTAATTAACACATACTGAATTCCACTTAGTGTTCAATAGTTTCATATCATTGTCATTTGACTCATTTAATAAGTAAAAATGAAAATAGAAAGTCTTGCTGCTTTGATCATTCTTTGTAAAATATTTAGTTTATTTTCTCAGTCCTCGATCTGAGCATTTAAAAAAATAGTGTCTATGTTCAATCACTTCGGAAAATATGTTATTATAATTTGTCTTCTTACATTTGTATTTACAATTGTTGCTACTTATGTCAATTTTTCTTATTTTCTTAGCACTTTTTCATTTAAATAAAAAAACAAACAGCTTACTTTATCCACTTATTTAAATTTTTATTTGTGTAGTGCCAAAACATAAAAATGTAACACTTTTGAATTGATGTAGGTTGCTTCAAAATGAAAACCATGCACATAAAGGCCAATGCAATTTATTCCTACTTGAAAGAGTTTAAGCAGAAAAGAGGTGAGAAATACTACTATTTTGTTCAGATCTGAATAAGCCATCTGACCACATAACAACCAGCATTTGTCAATGCTATACACAGTGATCTGAACTCTTGTGAAGGACATACACTTTGGCGGTCTTAAAACAAGGAGGCCTTGATGAAGAAGTATTCAAAAAAATATCTCCATTTGTAAATTCTGTCCTTACTTCAGGAACACATCAAATTTTGCCAATTTCACTTTTTTCTATTGCTGATTTTGTTTCCAGCTAAAGCACTGGTAAAATGAAATAAATGGTACATCAGGAAGCAAGCTACTAAATGTCTACAATACGATGATAAACATTGTAAAAGACAAACATCTTGACCTCTAAGTTTCTGTGAGGTAGGGAATTCAGGATGTGGAGTTGAGAAATAACCTGTGTGATGGACGACGGAATGTTAAAGTACAAGTATAAAATGGCATCATTTTCTCAAATGAACAGGAAAACAATAATTAAATGTCGTGAATGAGAATGATGACAGTCATCGTCATGTAAGGCCACCACATATGCAGATTTGTTTTTTTTTTTTACCTTTTTTTGGTGATTGCTTTCAACTGTGGAAATTCCATAGTCAGTTCAAGATTATGCAATTCTGTATATCCTCAAAGTTACTTCAGAATCGCATGCTCTGTGTGCTAAAATTTTACATAGGTACTAAATTTTTTCAGAAGTCGCAACTGAAAAAAAGACTTTTAATCAGCTTAGTTGACTTCAATGTTTTTTAAAAAGACAAAAGGCCGAGAGTCTTAGGAAACTGTTGTGTATCCATTTCAAAGTGCTTCAGAAATGCACTGCTCTTAGATAGGAAAAAAAGGCACTTCGGCTGTGCTTTGGAATCAAGGCGTTAAAATGTACAGCTTGTATGACTTTAGTTTAATGGGCTGTCAACAGTCCAGGCAGCTGCAGTACAAAGCTAGGCATGTCTTTAATCTTCAAAGAAAAAATAGTAAAGAGAATAAATTTGGCTATTAGCTTGAAGGTAAAAACAAATGAAAGGAGAAGGTGGAAGCAAACAGTATTAGAGTTAGTTTTCTTAATAGAAATGTGAAATGAAAGTATCAATGTATGATAAATAATATATATGTACTTTTATGTGTATATATAATACCACTTCCTATGGATACATTCTATAATAAATAAGTTATTAATAATATAACCAAATATTATAATTATGAACATTTAACTGAAATTTTTATTTTGAGTGTATTTAGATTAGTCTTGGTTTGATTTTATTTCATTTTTACCTTGAAAAATATTTTTCTCTTTTATCAATATGACTCGCAGGGATTTTGCATAATTTTAATACAACCATAAAACTTTTAATGATTATAGCAAACATTGCTTCTGGCATCTTTATGCAGATTATTGTTTTTAATTTAAAACTTAATTTTATTAAAGAAATACATGTACATAGATCTAGAAAAATATATTCCAATATAGTTGAATCACATGTATAACAACTTATTTTGCTGAGTATAACTCATTATCAAGTTCAGCGGGTGGATAGATGGACAGATAGAGAGATGGATACATGGCTAGACAAACAGACTGATTTTTGAGAAAAATTAAATTTAGTTCTCTTAACATCATCCCCAGTATACTCAAATGTGCACATACATTGCTTCTTCTCATTCATGAAGTACAGTCATATAATGCTTTGTAACCTTCTTCTTCATGATGGATACATGGGTGACTACATATGTAGGCATTTACCCTGGCTGGTGTGGCGCAGTGGATTGAGCTCTGGCCTGCAAACCAAAGGGTCACTGGTTCAATTCCCAGTCAGGGCACGTGCCTGGGCTGAGGCCCAGGTCCCTAGTGGGGGTGCATGAGAGGCAACCACACACTGATATTTCTCTTCCTCTCTTTCTCCCTCCCTTCCCCTCTCTCTAAAAAAAAA
>PVKM010027086.1:0-18972 GCA_004027735.1 Carollia perspicillata | reverse complement strand
GAGTAATGAGCAACTGATTCCTTTATATTTAATAAGGTAGCTGGGAATGCATTTGTTACATTTCAGCTTCATTACATAATTGTGAATGTACCCTAAAATAAATACCACATCTTTTCAGCTCTAGTTATCTAACAGGAACAATTGATAGCTGGGGAAAACTGCAAGTTTATAATTGATAAAATTAGAGAATTAAGTGTTTTTACTTTTTAAAAACGGAATTATTAAGTCTCTAAAACCCACTTACAATAATTGATAGTAACTCCATTTACTCCAGATGAAGAGGTATTTCCTTCTACATTTTTCCAAATCAGGTCTATGAATGACATGGTGATTAAAGCTTGAAAAGGAAAAGGAACCAGAGATATTCACACACATATACATCTTTTATTTTCCAAAGAAAATTATACAACTTTGCCATAAATTGCTATCAACAAAAAGCAATAGTTTATACCTAAAAAGATAGTTGGGGAGGTGCAAATGGGCGCTGGTATGGGGTGGGAGTAAGAAATTAATAAAATAAACCCAAATACTATTTCTAGTAAAGTTACATGGCAAAAGCAAGAAAATATTTAATTTTCTCTTTCAAAGGAAAGCCTCCATTGACTCACACCCAGCGGTTAGTGCTTATCCAAACTCTAGGTTGAAGTAGTATCTTTCATACGGCACACCTATCGACATAAGGCCAATTTGTCCCAAAGCAGGAAAAGCACACAAAACCAAATTCCTGGGCTTCAAAGATGCAAATGCTGACAAAATAAGGGGTTTACAGGGAACCTCTTATCAACAGGTACCGACCAGTCTTTAAAGGCAGAGGAAACCTGAGATACTGCTCAAGGTCCCAGATAGATACACCATTCATTCCCAAATTTTGTTACTTAATGGCTGAGTCTCTAGCTGAACTATCTTAAAAATACATAAAAATGCATAAGGTAGAAGAAAGCAGTTACCTCTGCTCTGTCATTTACAAACTGTTATAATATTCTTAGGATCCAAAGACTTGTTCATTACCCTAAAATCTTTCACTTCCCCCATGCTATATTTCCTTTTTTAATTTTAAAAATTGATTTTAGAGAGCAAGAGGAAAAGGAAGAAAAAAAGAGGGAGAGAGAGGAAACGGGGAGAGAGAAAGAGAGATGGAAGGGGAGAGAGAGATGGATAGGGAGAAGGAGAGAAAGATTTGTTGTTCCAATTGTTCATGCATTCATTGGTTGCTTCTTGTATGTGCCTTGACCAGGTATCAAACCCACAAGCTTGGCCTATTGGGATGACACTCTACCCAACTGAGCTACCTGTCCAGGGCTTTAAATATATAAAATTTTTTTGATATTTTATTCAGCTTCCCTGAACATGATTTCCTAAAAGTCTTTTCAATTAAACAATTCAGTATTTTAGGAATAAAAATATGGCATATTGAGGGCAAAGACAGGGAAAAGGGGGACAAACAGTGTCAACAATAAAAAAGATATGGTATATTTTCATCAGAGTCAAAAGGCAATTCAAGACTCTACTCTTTGAGGCGTAACAAAAGATCACTCATTCATTAAAAAATAATACTCTGATTCTTTTCAATTGTTTCCATTGGGCTATGGAAGTTTTTATTGTAAAAACAAATATTATCAACCACTATTTTTTAAGTTGTTTTCAAAATATTCTGTAAGTATAGCCCTGGCTGGTGTGGCTCAGTGGATTGAGCATGGGCCTGTGAAGCAAAGGGTTGCTGGTTCAATTCCTGGTCAGGGCACATGCCTGGGTTGCAGGCCAGTTCCCAGTGGGGGACACATGAGAGGCAACCACACATTGATGTTTCTCTCCCTCTCTTTCTCCTTCCCTTCCCCCTCTCTAAAAATAAATAAATAAAATATTTAAAAATAGTCTGTAAGTATAAAACAATGCACAATAGATACACAAATATATATGGATTTCTTTCATTATCTTAAAATAAAATTATCCCAGCTACTCCCCCATTGTATCACCCCAGGAAGTAAAAATTAGGGAATACAATTGTTTCTTCATGTTTTGCCAATGGCATAGATCAAAAGAGACAATGCACAAGCAAAGGCTGCTCTTGAATAGAAACAAAGGTAAAAATGAGGAAATAGGAAAGATGCAGGGGACTGAGTGGGAAGTGACAGCTAAAAAAAAAGATAGGGGGAGGAAAGACAGACATTGACAGACCCAAGTCCGTATAATTGGGCTGTTGAAAATACAAGGTCCAGAAATGTGGGTGCTGAGATAGAAAGACCACTATACTGGGAATTAAGATAATTGCATTCTTTTTAAAAAATATTTTATTTATTTTTTAGAGAGAGGGCAAGGGAGGGAGAAAGAGAGGGAGAGAATTTGCCTCTCACATGCCTCCAACTGGGGACCTGATCCACAATGTAGGCATGTGCTTTGACTGGGTATCAAATCTGAGACCTTTCAGTTCACAGGTCAACGCTCAATCCTCTGAACCACACCAGCCAGGGCTGGATAACTGCATTCTTGCCACATCTTTGACATAAAAGCTATATGATGTTAACCTCTATTATCTCATCTGAAGGATAAGAAGATTGAACACACTGCCTCTGCTATTCCATTTCTAACTTTCTAGAATAGCTGAAGGGCTCCCAGGCATTGTAAGCTAATATAAGCCAACATGGAAGTTTGGAGGAATCTGAAGCCTAGAAAGAACCTCAAAGAGTGTGTCAGGACAGAACAGCCATGGTAGGAAAAGGAACCAAGAAGTTGAACAGTCAAAAGCAGATACCACATGAATTATCTCCATTTTTCTACCATTGCTATAAGAAGAGGAAATATATCACTACCTAATAATATGTTTGCTTCTATCAGGTTGAGCCATATGAAATTGTTGATATCCAATTGTTATAAAAAATTACAATTTCATATGGTTCAATTAATGTTTTCCATTATCTCATTTGGAGATGAGAGACCTCATACTGATAACAATTACCTGATTTATACTGATTTACATAGAAAATAAAAAATTTTATTTAATTTCTTAATAAAGTTGCTATTACTCAGCAACTAGTAAAACTATTAAATGGTCCCACCATCTATTACTGTGGTTAATTTCCTCATTTCATGACTATAATTCTGAGATGCTGTATTCCCTTCTTTTTATTATATTATGCCTTCATGTTCCATCAATTAAGGAAACCAAGTCATAGACTCACAGAAATGAAAACATAAAATTTTCTTTTGATAATATTGAAGAGATCTTGAAATGGAGTGTCCTATGGAAAGACATTTAAACAATGATAAACCATTACTGGTCCTCATCAGGTAGCACAGTTCAATGGAGCATGGTCCCAATACACCAAGGTTCCAGGTTCAGTCCCTGGTCAGTGCACATACAAGAATCAACCAATGAATGCATAAGTAAGTGGAACAACAAATCAAAGTATGTCTGTCTGTCTACCTGTCTCTGTCTCTCTTCCCCTCTCTTCTTCTATCTCTAAAATTAATAAACAAAAAATTTTAAATACACCATTACTCTCTGAGAGAGAGGATACAAATAATATTGTACCATATAAAAGAAGCCAAGGCTGGTAATAAGAAAAATGTTGAACCTATAAGAGTAAAGGGATACCCCAACCTGATCCTTGCCTAATCATGAAGGAACTGAAAGAAGCATTCAGTTGTTACTCTGGTTCTCTAGTAGAAGGAACTAGCTCTGAGGAACCAAGAAAATAAAAAGAGAAGTAAAAAGGGGTGGCTCAGTCTTTGCCAGTCAAACACAAACACCAATGGATTCAGTTCAGGACCCATATCTGGAGGTCAGAGTTTTGGCAGTAACCTTGTCACTAACTTGTTTGACTTTGGACAGGTCTTCACCTTCCAAAATCTAAATTTTCACCTCTTCAAAGTAAGGAGGTAAAACAAATTATCTTGAGCAATATAATTTCAAACATACAGAAAATTTTCAAGAACAGTAGAAGGAACTCCCCTAAGTACTTTTCTGAATTTAAAATTATTTACACTTTGCTCCATTTGCTTTATTATTCCCTCTTTACATACTTATAAATATATGCATTTTTTCTGAACCATATGAGACTTGGAGACATCATACATTCTTTAAATACACACACACACACACACACACACACACACACACACACACACACACATATTGGTGAGAGAGAGAGAGAGAGGAAAGGAAAGAAAGAAACATCAATGTCCGAGAAACATCAATTGGTTGCCTCTCCCATATGCCCCAACCAGGACCAAACCTGCAACCTAGGCACATGACCTGATTGGGAATGGAACCCACAACCTTTCTGTCCACAAGATGATGCTCCATCCAACTAAGCCTCACTGGCCAGGCTCATAAAGCCATTATCTTATGTAACCACTGTATAGATATAAAAATTAGGACATTTAACATTTATACAACACTATTATGTAATTCACAGTCTATATTAAATTTTGTCAGTTGACCTAAAAACATTATTTAAGACTATTTTTTTTTTCTGGTCCAGTATCAAATCTAAGGCCACACACTGCATGCAGTTGTCTTGTCCATTTTGCCTCTTTTAATCTGGATCAGTTCCTCAGTCTCTCTTTGTTTCCTGACCTTGACATTTTTGAAGAGTACAGGGCAGTCATTTTGTAAAATGGCCCTCAATTTGGGTTTGCTGGACATTTCCTCATAATTGGATTTAGTGTGTGCATTTTGGGCAGGATTACCACTGAAGAGATGTGTGCCGAGTGCTTTTTATTGAGGCACATAAAATCATTTTGTCCCAGTATTAGTGATATAGGTTTGATTACTTGGTTAGAGTGATGATTAATGAGGTTCCTTCATTATTTTCCCTTTGTAACTGTTATGTAATTTATGGAGACACTTTGCCATGTAAATATCCTACTGTTCATCAAACTTTCACCCACCAGTTTGAGCATCCACAAATGAAATTTTTAAATTTAATTTATTGAGGTGACATTAGTTAATAAAATTATATAGATTTCAGGTGTACAATTCTATAATACACCAAGTCAAGTCTCCTTCCATTAACATTTATCCCCTTATACCCTCTTCTACCTCCCCTCACAACGAATGAGTTTCTTACTCTATTATCCCATTTATATTTATCAGTTATTAGCCTACTAAAAAGAAAAGCTTTCACTTTTCCTTCATTTATATGGTTCATCTACTTAGTTTTATCAGTGTAGACTCATGGATTCTTATTTTATTCAGTGGTTTATAACTCATTGTTAATAGTATTTATTTTGATTAAAGCGGGGCTTCTTAATTCTTTTTTGTACCATGGGCCTGTTTGCAGTGTCAAGAAGCCTGTAGACCTCTTCTCAGAATAATGTTTTTTTTAAGACTTTATTTATTTTTAGAGAGGGGGAAGGGAGAGAGAAAGAGAGGGAGAGAAGCATCAGTGTGTGGTTGCCTCTTGTGCATCCCCCACTGGGGACCGGGCGCACAACCCAGGCATGTGCCTTGACTGGGAATCCAACCAGTGACCCTTTGATTCACAGGCCAGCACTCAACCACTGAGCCACACCAGCCAGGGCTAGAATAATGTTTTTTAACACACAAAATAATTATGAGGATATTATATAAGTTTACAATAGATTTTCTATTATACCAAAATATTTAAAATTTATGATACAGTAATAAATGTGTTTACCAACACATTAAATAACAAGATCTAGAAATAAGTGCAAACTGCATATCTCAATGCATCTGTAATCACTGCAATGCGATATGAAATTATCAGTGATTTCTGATAGTTAAAAGTAAAGTACTGCAAATACTGCTGTGATGTTACTAACATTTATACTAAAATGAAAAGTTAAATTTCAATTATGAATTAGTGAAAATAAAGATGTAATTTCCCCCCATCTATGTTCTATCATGGGCCCAGTAAATTCTATTCTGGATGCCAGGTGTGCCCCTAACCTCTCTAAGGCCCTACCTTAAGATCATATCATTTTCAAGCCCAAAATTTCAACCCTTCAATATAAAAGTTCTCTCACCAATGCATAAAAACTAAATAAGCCCAGGCTGGTGTGGTTCAGTAGTGAGTGCTGGCCTGCAAACCAAAAGGTTGCTGGTTTGATTCCCAATCAGGGCACATGCCTGGGTTGTGGGTCCCCGGTTCAGTGTGTGTGAGAGGCAACCCTCTTACACATAGATGTTTCTCTACCTCCCTGTCTCCCTCCCTTTCACCCTGTTTAAAAATAAATAAATAAAATCTTAAAAAAAAAAAACTAAGAAAACTGAAAAGGATACAGATTTGCATAGAAGAAGAAACTGCTTTAAGAATCCAGGGTCCCACAGCACTAAGGGAAAGATGTAACCCCTTGAAAAACAGCCTAGAGCTGCTGTGGGTCCAGCAAGACCCAAGGTAGAGAAACTGAAGCCTATATAAAAGGAATGACTTACCCAGGATCTGACAAAAAATAGAGTCAATGGCAGTGGCCAGAAAAGTCATCATTAGAAGGCTTAGTGATGAAAAGACTTAATGGGTATCTATTCAAATTGTTGAGTTTAAAATGACTGAAGAAATAGAAGCCTTATGAATTCCAGCTTGCGTGCAATATCAACAATAGGATCTGTTTATGCTATATGACACAGACTGAAAATAAAGGGAAAAACAAAGGCTGAATTCCATTATTGTGAAGCTGATGGGTTGTGTTAATTTTTCTAGTTTTTAGTACAATGTGATTTTCCCTTAAGAAATCAGATAGTGCCACTGTTCTCCCAGTTCAGTGATGATAAACCATAGTTTCTTGACTGCAATGTCTGTGGAACACTGTTGCAGGGTATGAATATGAATACATTCACATAGAAGAGATCTAAAAACTATCCCTAGTTTTAGTAATATATTTCCTCATGTAATTTTTTTTCATTTTACTTAAGAAAGACTATGTTCTTGGGATTCTCACAATTTAACTTCTGAATTCAAATGTCAGAAATAAAATAGAACTGAGCTGGAAAATGTACATTATCTTATAGCACCAGCCCTATGAGAGGCTTCAGTTTGCAGCCCAGGATGTAACATCAAGGCTGAAGTTGCAGTGAACTGTCCAAATAGAAGCAAGAGCTCAGCAAAAACAGAGTAGCTGAATGAAGCTAAAGCTTATAAAATCACTGTAGAAAGGTAAGTCTGAATAATAAAGTTCAAATGCAATGCTTTCTAAGTTGGTCAAAAATTATTCAGATTTGAGTTATATATTTAATCTCTTGATTGTAAGTGATTTTTCTTTTGTGGGGGGTGGGGGGGATTGGGTGGTGGAAAGGGTTTTGGTTCTAACCTAAATCAAAGGATTCTCCCCAACTACTAATTTAGGAAGTTGGAATTCCACTGCCAAATAGATTTTACTTCTCTACCACCGATCTTCCTTGAAACTCTTCATCAAATCTATGTATGTAGGCAAGTGCTTAAATGCAAGACTATTTTATCCTTCCTGAAATAAAAGCTATATTTGTGAACACTTATGCAAAGTTAAACAGTAGATAATTCCTAAAGCTTCCCCATTTTTCTTCATTATTTACAATCTGAAGACCTGGACATCCTTATGCTTAAAGTTCTCTTTCCTGCCATCCCTACACTCTTATTTTTCAATATTGGACTGTGTCATTATTCATATTGCTATTAAATCACTGCCTGTTCCTGCTCCTTTCTGTTGAGATGCTTAACTATTCATTGCTACCATTTCTTGATCTGCGTGTTCAGAACCTGAGAACTGCACATGAACAAAGAGGAAAATTTTTGGAAACCTCAAATAATGTATAACTTAAGTGATATTAAAAATGAAATAATCTGGAAAATAAGAAATTTTTACCGATCTGAGCCCGTGATGGAGAGTTTATCTCTACTACCAGATTGCTTCTGAAAAATAGCCCTGCGTTAAAATATGTATATAATATAATATATAGATCCCTGTCTTGTCTAACTTTATATTCCACAAAAGAGTTAACATAGTGCTATGTACACAGAAGGCATTCATTTACTGAATGAACAGTTCAGAAGGTGTTAGCTAGCACCCAACCCTCTCAGTCTGCTTAACAAAAACAAACAAACAAAAAACTATCTTGTAACAAACCTGGACTGGTTCTTCAAACTATCTATGCCTAGAAGACACCAATCTAATAAATAATCTAGAAATACTTGCAACAGAGGGAAATCATAATAAAACTGTCATTTAAAATAAAGCAAACCTTACCCTGGCCAGGTAGCTCATTTGGTTAGAGCATCATCTTGATATGCCAAGTTTGTGGGTTCGATCCCTGGTCAAGGCACATATAGAAAGTAATACATAAATAAGTGGAGCAACGAATTAATGTTTCTTTCTCTCTCCCTTCCGCTCTCTCTAAAATCATTAAGTCTCTTTTTAAAAAATAAGAAACAAAACATCTATATTTACGATGCTTGAAACAATACTCTTTAAAGATTTAAATCTGAATTAATGACTCTAGATGTACATAAAATTACACATCTCCTGTTTTCTTTAATTCCCAGGGTAGATTCAAACTTTGTGGTACGCAAAAAGTTTAGAGGCGGTGCTTTAAGATTCCGTATGATTTCTCTTGCAAGCCTCTCACGGACTCAAGATAATTTTAATCAGAGTTGAAGCCCATGGAAGAATTGCCTTTGGGAGTTGGGGCTGAGGGGGATTCAGGACAATAAAAATAACCATTTTAACAACAGTTATCTTTAAAAATAAATATTCTTTTAAATCGAGAAGACAAATTCTGTCAAAATGTTTTCAAAACTTAAAAGAATTACCTCCAACGGGAAAAGCAATAAGAGAAGTACAAGATCTAAAGGAAAACATTACACGTGTTAGTGACTTTACATTGAACAAATCACCTGCATCACCTCTAAAAGCCTGCTAAAATCTCCAATTGGCCCTTCTTCTAACGTAATGAATCGCTACGTAGTCTATCGGTAGTAAACTGTTACTGAGGCTTTTGCTGACTGGTCTTGACGTATTGAGGGCTCCAAGAGAAAGATTTGGGGACTGGCTCTGCAAGGCCGCTTCAATTGCCGGACGTCGAGGGCTAATCTCAGTGTCAGGGCGTTCGAATTTGGGAACGACTCGAGGAACCATTAGAGTCAAGCATGTTAGCCTTATGGGCCTTAACTTCTCCATCTGTAAAACGGAGCAGGCGAGCACTACTCGGAGAGAGGAAGAATACAGGATTACAACCTGCGACCCAGCCAACGCGAAATCAGCCACCTAGTTAGGGCACGTAGGAGGCGACGGGGAGAGGAGCAGAACTGTGCAATTTGCAGGAAGTGCTTCAGGGTTGGGAGGGAACATCGAGGGCGGAGGCGGGAATGTGAAAGCCGAGCCCTAGCTGCGGAGTTCGTACCGAAGCTCAGGAGAGGCGGGGCGAAGCTGGGGTGAAGGGGTTAGTCAGTAGACAGGCAAGACAAGCTACCTCCCCCGAAAAGAGAGGGCTGGGAGCGGGGGAGGCTCAGAGGTGGTGGCTGAGGAACTTGGGGGGAGGGGGAAAAGAGAACGCGCTCAGGAAAGGGGCGGGAAGCGCCAGCCCACCGCACGCATGCGCGCGCCCAGCTTCTGCTGCTCGCAGGCCTGCGCTTCGGACCGCGCACCCCGCGCCGACGGTGCGGACGGTAGCGGAGGAGGAGGAGCCAGGCGGCCCTCTCCCACCCCGCTGGGACTTAAGGCGGGCAGCGCGTCCGTCGCGGTGAAGGGTCGCCACTTGTTTCTCCAGTGCTGATTTAGGGAGCAGGGAACGGGAGCAAGTTTCTTCACCCCCTTGCTCTTTTCGTTCCCCTCCCCCACGAAGAATGGGGTGGGAGCTCCTGGGCGTGTCAGGGAGAGTCCGCTCCGGGTTTTCCCGCCCACTTTAACTCCGTGAGCACTTCGACCGCGCGGCGCTTCACCGGGCGCGCCCAAGCCCTCCGCCGGAACTCGTTCCGCCTCCCCCACACATCTTTCCCTAGGAATGGAAAGCGGGAGCCAGACCTCTTTCCTTAATTTTCTCAGGCCAGGCCGTCACTCCCTATCTTTTCGGGCTTCCAATTTCGACAGCTCCTGGCACCTAGAATTCTCTAATAAGGCCGCTCTGAGGGACTACTTGATGTCTCCGTGCGCTCGGTGGTGCGACACTCTAAGCTCTTCCTGGAAACTCCCGCCTCAGGGAGCCAGGAGAGCCCGGCCGGGGGGAGGGGAGCGAAGGGGACGCACACGCCCCTCGGTCCTGGGGGAAAGCTCCGCTCCCCCGCCCTCTTCCCGGTGGGGAGGGGAGGAAAGGCGTGAGAGGAGAGGGGGAGGGAACGGGCGCGGAAACGGGAGAGGCAGCTTCCCGCCCCACCCCCCGCTTGGAGAACAACGGGTTCCCACTGCTGCCCCCTGCCGCCCACAGCGCCCGATGACCCGCGCCCCAGCCGGGCCACGAGAGGGGGCCGGGCGCCGCAGCCGCTGGGGCCGTGGGAATCGGAGCCGAAACTTTCAAGAACTGACCAGTTTTCTGTCAGAAAACTTCCAGTTACTTCAGAGAAGCCCATTGGGCCAACTTGGTCCCAGCCGGATTTGGCCACGTTTCATTACAGCCTAGTGATGTCCCTTCTACTTTAAAACAACACGGAATAAATTTGGGGGAAGCAGTCGGTTGATAAAAACCAAGAGCTACCCCACGTTGTATCGCTCTGACTCAAAGGAAGTTAAAATACTGATTGTGAAGAATTTTAAAGGGCTACTAACAGAAGCAACTTGGGTTTTTCAAATTAAGGCTTTTTCCCTTAAATATGACAAAGACTTAAGTCGGGAGAGTTTATTACAGAAGTACCTCTGCTTGTAAACTGACGAGTTTGTGCCGCACCCCGCCTCCAAAAAAAAAAAAAACAACCTTTGTGAACTGCTAGGAAGATAAGCGTTTGTTTCTGAATACAACAGGAAAAAATACGAAAGAGCCTGAAAAAGTTCAAGTAGACTAGCAGCCACATTTCAACATTTCCCAGATTTTGCAATATTAAACTGTGAGGGTTCGTGCCAAATTTTAAGGCAAGAATTCTTACTGCCAAAATTACAAATTTCTCAAAATGAGGGGTGTTCAACCAAATCGCTGCCAGACCCTATAAACAGGCACTAACATAACTGCTATAATTACATCTTATTACCTCCCTCGCAGCCTTATTTGATTCACTGCCGGAGCCTTTTTGTGCGACTGAACAATCACACACCTCCCGTGCCTCAGGTTGTCCAACGCCTCTTCAGCTGTATCACCAAGCTCCCTCTATTCCCGTCTTCACAGTCGATGTCTTCCTCAAACCCAGTCAGTAGGTTATTGTCACCCCAGCTTCTCTAGGGATTAAGAAATGCGGAAGATGAAAACAAATTTATCAGAATTACAAGAAAAACTTCTCCTTTGAAGAGAAATTTAGGCCAAGAAAACAAATTTGTTGTTTAATTCGAGCCCCCTACAGGGATTTATCATAGTGGGTTGAATGCAGTTAAACTAGCTTAATCATTTTCTTTGTTCTGGGTTCTTTGCGTTAATTTAATGTACTTTAACACAATTTCACACAACCTAAACTAATTTCTTCTGTTAATGTAGAGTCTATTCTGTAGACCATACAACACAACCAAACTTAAATTTCTGTGGAATCTTTGTCATTTTGTAGAATTTTGTACTAAACTGCCCTATGACCAAGACTAAAAGAATGGTGTTGTGTCCTGGTCGGGTAGCCAAGTTGGCCACGGTGCGGGTTCCATCTCTCGTCAGGGCACATCAACCATTGAATATATAAATAAAGCGGAACAGCAAATTGATGTCTCTCCTCGCCCTCCTCTTTCTCTCTAAAATCAATCAATAAAAAAAATTAAGTGGATTATTTTGGAGGGTGTTGGGGGAATGGAGGAAGTCATGTTTTCACTTTTTAAAATATAGAGATTTTAAAAGAGTGGCCATTATAGACCACTTAATTTTTCTGGTAAAATGTATAACTCCACAGCCCTCACTAGAACCCACACTTAATCATTTTTATCTGAAAGCTTCCCCCACCTCCCCCACCCCCCGCCCCAGTAGGCAGAAAAGGATCTCTTCTCCAATAGATTCTAACCTTTACTCTCCCTCTTAAGTAACCATTCTCCCCAGCTTCTTCTCAACAGCCCCAGATTGAGGGACATTCATTCACAAATGACTCGAGCCTGCTGACTGTTGGCTTCCTTATAAAGCCAAAACCTCAGTACTGTGGCTCAACGAATTGAGGCTTACAAAGATACAGGCAGGAAACCTAAGTGCCTGGAGTAAATAATCTCTTCTGTTCTAGCTATGAATTCTTTTCCAACATTCAGGAATAATAATATAATATCTGTCCTTTGCTATGTGTGAGCCAGGCCCTATTCAAAGTTCTTGATACGAATGAACTCATGACAGGCCTAAAATGAGGGTACAACTGTTGCCACTATTTTATACATGAGGAAAATGAGACAATGAAGGATTTAAGTAACTAGTACAAGACACCCAGGCGAGAACCTACAGAACTAGGATTTTCAACCCAGGCTGTAATCCATCATGCTTCTTATTATCTAAGTGGGTTATCATCCTAACTATCTTAGAGTGAAAAGTTACCATTAATTCATCACCTTTTACATTTAGGATGTCCCCTATGTGACCAAGTCCTGGGCCGTGTTTTTTCCTCTGGAACTTCAGTAAAGTGAAGTTTGTTGAGATTTGCTTAGGAAAAGCATTCCAAAATCACATTACTGTCTTGAAAGCCAGCCTCAAACTGTCAGTATTTGCATTGTAAATGCTAACCAGGACAGACACATCCAGCCTCACCAAATTCAGAACATGCCTACCTCACATTATAAAGAAGCAAGATGTTAGAAAATGATTTGCATTCTCTGATATTGAACTAGGTAGAAACCAGAAGTCGAAGTGGGAAAAAATAAGGTGACGGAAGCCAAGAGAAAATAAATGTAATACGTGTGCACATAGTACTACTGTACAAAAAATAAAACACGATCAAGGTCATGCAGAAAAGAGGCATGTGGGCATGCTATGACAGAACTAGAAAAGGAACATAAACATGAAAACCAAGTGCGTGGCAAGGAGAGGTGGTGGGGAATCAGATGGTTTTTTTCCCCCTATAGAGCCTTAGACAAATTAAATACAATGTTAGGCTGGATTAATAGAAGTACAGCATCTGGAACAAGGAAAGAAAGAGCTCTACTTCAACCTGTTAGACCACATCTAAGTAACATGTTCACTTTTAGAGGGATGTAATTAAAAGCAACCATTCAACATAGTGAGGAGACTCGAAACCCTGGCTTATAAGAAAGAATTAAGTTATGAGTGATCAAAGGACCATCTTGAAATATCTGAAGGGCTATTGTGTAAAAAGAAAAATTAGATCTGTCCTGAGAGGCTCCCTAAAACCGATGGTTAGGAGTTTCAGAGATATACATTTTAACTTAGAGTATGAAAGAAGTCATGTAAATACAAAATACTGTCTTAATGTAACAAGCTCCATATCCATTGCTAGAGGCATTCAAAATGCACTTGGTGGATGGACAAATGTTTAAGGTACCCTTCATCCTCATTCTATTATTCACTTGGACACTAAAATAGGGGGAAACAATATAACCTACCACATCAGGTTACTGAAAAGAACTTTGCACTCACTAAAAATCAGCTGTTAACATTCTGAAGTTCTAAGATTCGGTATTTCTAAATTTATAAGTGAGCAATTATTTAAGTTTTGTGTTTATAGATAACTGTTTTAGCATTACCAGTATTATCCTAGCCCTGGCTGGTGTGGCTCAGTGGATTGAGTGTCAACCTATGAACCAAAAGGTCGCCAGTTCAATTCCTAGTCAGGGCACATGCCTAGGTTGCAGGGCAGGTACCCAGTTTGGGGCATAGGAGAGGCAACCAATCAATGTATCTCTCACACACTGATGTTTCCCTCTCTTTCTCCCTCCCTTCCCTTCTCTCTAAAAATAAATAAATAACATCTTATAAAAATATATATTATTGCCCTGGCTGGTGTAGCTCAGTGGATTGAGCACGGGCCTGTGAAGAAAAGGGTCGCCGGTTCAATTCCCAGTCAGAGCACATGCCTAGGTTGCAGGCCAGGTCCCCAGTAGGGGGCACATGAGAAGCAACCACACATTGATGTTTCTCTCCCACTCTTTCTCCTTCCTGTCCCCTCTCTAAAAATAAATAAATAAAATATTATATATATATATATATAAATATATATATATATATATATAAAATTCTGAATGTTGGCTTGGATATCATTTGGCATCCTTAGGATATCCTAGTGTAATTAAAACTTATTTTGTATCATCCAGAGCTCAATATTGTGAATTCTGTACTACCAGCATCTTAAAAATCAGTGGCAGACTGAGAGAATTCAAGCAGTACAGCTTTGTGTTGAAGTTTGAAAAGCAATAACAGAGGAGGTCAGCCTTATATTTCACATACAATATTCAGAAAAGATGGCCCTCATCTTAAGCAAAAGTTGTCATGAAGCTCATGGAACCAGCTGGGTAAAGCTGGGTTCAAACGCAAAGAAAAGCCAGCCGGTGAAACTAGTTCTGTAAAGATTTTGCTGTTTCATAAAGATAAGGCTGACTTCAGCAGCATCTTTAAACAAAAAGAAAGCATGCACAACTGTTAAAAGGGACAATGAAATTGTCTTAACAGCCTTGCTTGGTTCTTTCAACCCAAAAGGGAAAATGGAGAGAAGGCAGTATGTCTGTAAAATAGAACAAACCTGGGACTAGAACCCCATCTCTGTCTCTGCTAGCCAGTTTTCTCATCTGTGGAATGGAAATGATAATACCAATCTCATAGCATTTTTGTGAGGATTATATGATATATTACATGTAAAATATACTTAGGAGTGTACCTAATTCAGAATTAAGTTTTATCCGGGAAGGGGGAAAAAAGTGTGGCCATAATTGTGTTTGTGATATAGATTTTGCTATATAGACATAGCAACATTATATAAAGGAAACGGAGAGCCATGACCATTACAAAACCCTCTCATCTTTGGTCACTAAAGAGCTTAAAGCTTAGAACATCCATAACTTATAGGAGATAGCCAGCTGAAATGGAATCGCACATGTCCTTGCTCCAGATGCAAGGTAAATGATTTCCCTTCTCTCTCCTTGGTCCTGTTTTGCACTTCATGCTTTAATCATTTTGACACCAAGCTGTACAAAAGTAATTTAAAATTAACATGTCTGACACTTGGTAGCTAGCAGAACCTGATTCTGAACCCTGCCCCCTCTCCAGGGCAGCCAAAAGTCTTCTTTGATTGGCTACTGGTCCTGCAGCAGCTGATGAAGGGCTCAGGAAAATACATCCAACAATTAATTTGCTAATTTAGTTTTCTATTTAATTTGAAACCAGAAAATCCTCAGTCACCCAGGAGCTTGGCTTTCTGGCTCACACATGGGCTTTTAAAACTTTTTGTTCAGTAGTGAGCAAAGAAACAGAAGAGAGAGAGAAAGCTTACCTACCTAGGTACATACCATACCTCCTGTGTCCTTCCACCCTAAAAATGTTTTTTATAGCATCACAATTCAGAAGGTCTTTTTTAAAAGTATATTTTATTATTTTTTTAGAGAGAAGGAAATGGAGGGAGGGAAACATTTATTGGTTGCCGTTTGCATGAGCCCCAGCTGAGGACCAGGCCCACAACCCAAGCATGTGCCCTAATGGGGAACTGAACCAGCAACCTTTCACTTTGCAGGACGATGCTCAACCAACTGAGCCATGCCAGCCAGGGCCACAAGTTTTTTTACCAGGAGAATTCCGAGCAACACATTTTTACTCTGTGTAGGTAAACTGCTTCCTGATTACGGGGAATTTTACAGGCCAATATGTGTTCAGGATTTAGAAGACTACCTTAGGGTTACAGACAGAGCCATATGGGTTTCTAGCATTAGAAGTAAGCATTGCTCTAAGTGTGAAGCAGCTTTCAGGTTCCCTGGGAACTTTTCTGCTGATTTCAAAAGGAAGAGGCAAAGGGAGTTTGTATCAGAGATTGAAAAGATTTGTATTAGAGAATTGGGTGAGAAGAAAAACACAGATATCTTCCCACAGGTCCCTCTGCTAGCTTTCCCTTGCTGGAGGGAATCTCAGAATTAAGAGGAGGAAGAGGTAAGCCTAGCCTTCAAGTGTACACCAGAACTCATACCCTTTCTGCCACTCAGAGAGGATTTTTCTCAGTTAATGGTTTAATTTTACTCTCTATTTTCCCACCTCAGGCAGGTAAATACTTCTGCCTGACTATCAAGACCATGTATAATCTGGCCTAACCCTACCTATCAATCCCTATTTCTTATTCTTCATTAAAATATGTGAGTGAGTATATTCTTTTTTAAAAAAGATTTTATTTATTTATTCTGAGAGAGAAAGGAAGGGAGGGAGAAAGAGAGGGAGAGAAACATCAATATAAGAGAGAAACATCAATTGGTTGCTTCTCCTACACCCTAACTGGAGACTAAACCTGCAACCCAGGCATGTGCCCTCACCAAGTATTGAACCAGCGACCTTTTGCTTTGTGGGATGATGCCCAACCAACTGAGCCACACTGGCCAGGGTCAAAGTATATTCTAATCTGACCAGATTCGATATTCTGAGAATATGCTTCTGTGTTCCTGCCTCTGAACCTTTGTTCATTTCCCTACTGATTACTCACCCCCTACATGCTCCTCTATCCTTTTATTCAAATCCTATTCGAACCTCAAGACCCACCAAGATCTTACTTACTCTATTCAATCTTCCCCACCACTTCTCCTCTTCTGTCTTCACATTGGTACCATTTGTATAATGTTGACCACTGTGCCAAAACCATGGTTGGTTATTTCTTATCTCAGTTCTAACTTTCCAAATAACTGTAAAATTATAAAATTTCTAAAGTCAGGGTCCATGTCATATACAGTACTTTGTTCATTCCCCTCACAGGAGTTCCCCTGGCGATTCATGATCATTGTCAGGTCTTTGTTTTATTATTATTTTTAAATTTATTTTCAGAGAGAGAGGAAGGGAGGGAGAAAGAGAGCGAGAAAAACATGGATGTTGTTGCCTCTCACATGCCCTCAACCGCCCCCAGCTGGGAATCCAGCTCACAACTCAAGCATATGCCCTGACAGGGAACTGAGCCACACCAGCCAGAGACGGGTCGTTGTTTTAAAACACAAATTATCAGGTTGTACCCTCCCTGAGATTCTGTTTTGTTAGATCTAAGATGGAACCCAGGGATATGTATTTTTTTGCTCCAGGTGTAGCCAGTCCCCTGATAGAAGTTAGAGAATCACTGCTCACAGCTCATGGCATAAGAGTCACTCAACTTGAATATAAACATCCGGGTATAAACTACAATATATGTACTTATTTATATTACATGACGACCTCATCAATGGGCACTCCCACTGCCAAATCTATACCTCAGGGTACAAATTGGGAGGCAGATAGCCTGGTTTATTTTCTGTGATACCAGTTTGGTATGTTAGGAATCCAAATCTCCTCTCCCACCTTAAGATCTCTTTGAAATTACAATTGCAGAGATCAGGTTGATAGAATTGAGGGAATTTTAGCTGGTTAGAAACACAGATATTCCTTGATCATTTGCAATCTATAGTATTTGTGGAGTGTTATTTAAAGGCAAGGGAATTTGGTATGTGAAAAAGCTGGTCATCTCCTCCCTCAGGCACAACCATAAAATTAGTAAAATGAATGTTCCTGCCCAGTTCTTATCCTTTATCCTAAATCCAACTCAAGTGTTAAATGGTGAAGGATTAAGCTGTGATCCCTTTGTGGGATATTTGTGTTTCAGAGAGAATGCCCTGGAAGTGAGAGGAGAGGATTATCATAATGATTCCCAACCAAACTTTCTTGACAGCCAACTGCCAGAGTCCAAGATTTGGGAGAACATTCTCTTAAAGAGATGACCCTGGGTATCCTTGTGCTTTTTCCTGTACTGTACTATCCTTAATAAAGAAAATAGTGAATATAACAGTTTCCAGTAATTATCTCAGAGTTGAGAGAAGACGACCTTTTCAGTTTAAATGTGGACATTTTGGTCTTTTGTGCCCCATGTAAGAAGTATCTGAGTACCCAGAGTCCCATCACTGGTTTGTCAAAATGCCATATTCTAGATTTTTCATATTCTTATACTATTAAATTTAAAGAGAAAACCCATGATATTTTTTAAATTCATTTCACAGATATTTACCAAGTGTCTATTATGTCTCAAATACTGTTCTATTTCTAGAGATACAACAATGAGCAGACAAAATTCATGGAAGTTACATTATAATGGTAGAAGATATAAACAAATTAAATAATTATATAATATATTAAATGATAAATGCTGTGGAAAAAATAAAAAGCAGAAAATAGAAATGAGAAATGTTGTGAAAGTTTTACATTTTAAACTGAATGGGCCCTGACCCATGTGGCTCAGTGGGCTGGGTGTCATCTTGCAAAGGGAAAGGTAGGTGGTTCAATTTTCAGTCAGGGCACATGCTTGGGTTGCAGGTTCTGCTTAGTCAATAATCTACTGATGTTTCTCTCTCACATCAATATTTCTCTCCTAGGTTGTGAAGAAAAGGGGACTGCAGACTGGTACAACCACTATGGAAAACAGTATGGAATTTTCTAAGAAAACTAAAAATGGAACTGCCTTTTGACCCAGCAATTCCACTGCTAGGATTATTTATCCCAAGAACCCTGAAATACCATTCCAAAAGAACCTATGCACCTTAATGTTCATAGCAGCACAATTTACAATAGCCAAGTGTTGGAAGCAACCTAGGTACCCATCAGTAAATGAATGGATCAAAAAACTATGGTACATATACACAGTGGAATTCTATGTGGCAGAAAGAAAGAAGGAGCTCCTACCCTATGCAACAGCATGGATGGAACTGGAAAGCATTATGCTAAGTGAAATAAGCCAGGCGGTAAAAGACAAATACCATATGATCTCACCTTTAACAGGAACCTAAGCAACAAAA
>PVKM010027085.1:0-18971 GCA_004027735.1 Carollia perspicillata | reverse complement strand
AGGCCAAGACGCGCTCGTCGCGGGCCGGGCTGCAGTTCCCCGTGGGCCGCGTGCACCGCCTGCTGCGCAAGGGCAACTACGCCGAGCGGGTCGGCGCCGGCGCGCCCGTCTACCTGGCGGCCGTGCTGGAGTACCTGACGGCCGAGATCCTGGAGCTGGCGGGCAACGCGGCGCGCGACAACAAGAAGACGCGCATCATTCCGCGCCACCTGCAGCTGGCCATCCGCAACGACGAGGAGCTCAACAAGCTGCTGGGCAAGGTGACCATCGCGCAGGGCGGCGTGCTGCCCAACATCCAGGCCGTGCTGCTGCCCAAGAAGACCGAGAGCCACCACAAGGCCAAGTAAGGAGGAACCAGGTTAAGAACTCTGGGAAACAAAGGCTCTTTTCAGAGCCACTCACACTGTCACAGAGAGCTGGTACACACAACTTGCCCTATTCTCTTAGCTTCACTTCCACTTTACTTAGGATTTAGTTCCAATGAGAGTTAGATTTTGGTTTATTGACTTAACATATCAGAAGTTACAGTCTCATGTTGGTAAATTCGTGGTCCTGTTTCTCTGGAGCCTTTATTTCCTGAGCTCACAGCAGCTCAGGTTACAACAGGGAATGCATGCATGGTGGAGAACAGCCTCGGTGCCCGCCGGCGTAGAGGAGACACTGGTAAACGAGTGCTGTCAGGTGATGGATGTGCAGTGAAGACAATAACAGGGATTGAGGTACAGAGCACAGTGGGGCTGTTTTAGGTTGAGAGTAAGCAGAGATAAACTGGGAAGTGAGTAGAGAAAGGGCTGTGGCAAGTAGACCTGGTGGCACGCCGATCCTGTGGTGGTCAGCACGGTGTTGGGGCCACGGCAACCTTGGCTGGAATCCGAGTTAACGCAGAAGCTTGAGGTTGTCCTGCACCTTCCCACCTTTCCCAGCTGCAGTGCAGACTGCAAAACCCGCGTGAAGTTGAATGGATTCGTAATCTACTCAGAACCAAGAGAGACAAATGCACACCTCATCGGGCTGCCTTACCATCCCCTTCAGCCTGCCAAGGAGGAAGTGCCTGTAACTTTTTGTTTGTTGGTTTGTTTGTTCTCTTTCTCTTCAATGCTTCTCTTCCTAACTCAGGTCCACTTGGCATTGGCTAGGAGTCCTGAAGAAGAAACGGAGATAATAAAAACAAAAATAGAAAACTTTCTTTTGAACACGAGAAAATGACTTCAAATGCAGGTCCAGGTTTCCTGTGCCATCTTTCCCAGCCGACTGACCAGGAGTCTGGCACTACCAAGTATTGTGGGCAGGCAAGTGCTCAGAAACTGTAAACTGATAATCTGCCGAAAAATTGGAGGAACCCTTGGGGAAATCATGGCTCAGAGGAATAGCTCCTGTCTCTAACCTCTTCTGTTTGCACACGAGAGTTACAAAGGGGCAAGTGGACCGGGCAAGGTGGGTGTGGAGGAGAGCCGACCTGAGAAGGGGAGGTGACTGGAGACAAGGAAGTACCCCCCAGAGAAGCTTCTGTGGACCCACTTCTCCACAGCACCACACTCTGAGATGCACAAATGACACGTCTCTCCTGGACTTGTGGATTGTGGGAGCTCAAAAACTACTGTCTTCTGTCTCCATTCTTATTGTGAGCAGCTTTTTAGAAGTTTCAGCATGATGACATCTTCGATTTCTCAAAGCCTTCCCTTAGGGCTAAATTAGCCTCATCCTTCCCCACCTGTCTACCTGAGGTAAATTCTAAAATTCACATGGAGAAGACTTAATAAGTTTTGTAACTGAGCTGAAATGTCTCTATCTGGAGGTCATCCCCCCAGCCGCCCAGTTTTAAGGCTGCTTCCTAGTCTTCTTCACTGTATCACGTCCTTCCCTGTGTCACATCTGCCTCGATTTCCCCTGTTCTCTTTGCTACTTCTACTCCATTTTGCATGTGTGAGGATGGGTACCTGTCTGTCTGCACCCAGAGGAACCAGCTCCTGACACTGTGCAGCTCTGGGTGAGCATCACTAGCATGCCTGCTGTAAACTGAGCGGGGGCGGTTATGAAATGAAATTGGACCTTTTCCATGAGCGCATGAATATTGATTGGTCTGGGAGCTTCCTACACAACCGGACTTCTTAGTCTTGAAGTGTGAGGCCCAGGAACAGAAACGCCTATGGACAGGCCTGGAAAAGCACTCTCCCCTGAGAGGAACAAGCGCAAGCAAACTTGATGAGCAGAGAGAAATGCTGACTCTTGTTGATTCTTCCTGAGTTTGTTGTGAATAGAAGTGAGGTTGGGGAGGACGCACTCTGTAAAGGTTTTCATAGGTTTCTCTTGCTTTTACTAAGGAACTGCAACCATCATAGGCAACAGATACCACTGCACACTCAAGGCCAGAGGCCTGTTTCCTGATTTTAGGAGAATAACCCTGGAGTCTCCTCCCTGATGGGTGGGGGCTGGAGATGGACTTTCTAGAAGGCCATGCTGATCTGCAGCCCCTGATCAGTCCCGCCCACACATTTCTCCACTGAGGGTCCTCCCTCCTCTGCCCAGTTCCCAGATTTTAGGAATGTCTGTGGACTTGGCGCTTTTGAAGTGAGAAGATGGGCTTCTCAGCAGTGTCTCCAGCTCAGGCTTACCTAAAACTTACTTTCTCTAACTCTCACGGAGTCTGGAGAAGCAGAAGTAAGAGCCGTATTCTTGGTGACAAGCTGACGCTCGATTGCGAGCCAGAGTGTGTGGCAGTGGATAGCGAAAGTCTCCTTGCCTTGCCTGTGCCTAGGGGAGGGAGAAGGAAAGAAAACCCACCTACCCATGGTTCTACTGGGGATTGAACCCAGGACCTTCTGTGTGTAAAGCAGACATGCTAACCACTGCACTATGGAACCCCATCCTCAAAGTGTCCACGTTTCTAAATAAGTATTTAAAAAATGTTTATGTTTGATTCAAAGATAATTTTGGAATGTGTGGTTTTGGTTTGTGTCTTTGTCTTTTTGGTGTTAAATTACATTTCCCGTGCATCTTCCTAGAAAGTAGAGTCATTGTAAACACACGGGAAAAGATCATCTAAAACCACATTCTTCACCCTTGGAACACTTCTTTTATGTCCCTCCATTCACTCCAAGATTATATATTTTGAGCGTCCACCACACCACATGCCCAGTACATGTCGAGGTGCTGTAGACAGAGCAGTGACACAATTAGAACCCTGGTAGGCACGCACCTTACACTGGGGTCTACACCATCTGTCGTAGTCAACAGGTGCTGGATAAAAGGATCTTTATAAATGGAAGAGCGCTGCTCCCATGACCTCCCTTTACTTACGACCGGGTCAGAACTGGCCACTGGGGACTGCTCACTCAGTTATGCTTAGGGTATTTGTGCTTGAAATGGGAGGCAAATGTTTTGCATTGGAGGAGGTCAGAGGATGCCACCCCCAAATACATATGCCCCTAACATATTGATTACTTTGAGTCAAAGGCACTTGAAAACAACAGATGCAAAAATGGGGGAGGGCATTCTGGCCCTCATTTTCCTTTCTAAAAGCAGGAGATAAAATTCCCATGTGAAAAGTATGTTTCTACACCAGGAGGAAGAAACATTCTTATCACCAGAGACAGGAAGTTGACACTCAGAGAAATCTGGACAAAAAAAAAAACCCACTTATTAAACTAACCCTTATCTTCCTAGTTTTCTACTAACTGCCTTAGCCCCAACCCCTTTGTCTTGTCAAGTGCTCACGTTTGTCCAGCCTGGTGTGTAAGTGTTGGTTCTCAGAGACTTCACTTTTTTGTGCGGGCTCTCATGTACATGTAAAAATTATTTAATAAAATGTGTGTGTTTTCCTCCTATTAATCTATGTCATATCTTTTTAATTCTTAGGTCCAGAGAAAGACTCTAAGACAGTGGAGGAAGAGTGTTCTCTCCCTTACACAGTCTCTCTCCCACTCTCCATCCTTGCGACACAGCGTTCGTCTGACAAGTCTGCAAACTCTGGGCTCTGCCCTCCAGAGCCTTTGTGAGTGTTGGGAGCCTTTCCATAGCCAAGTTGCTGGTGAGGCCACCAGGCTAAGGAGGTTGTCTGTGGGCCACTGATCCTAGCAGCTCCTTTGTGTTGTCCAAGGCCTTCTCAATTTCATTCCTTAGAATCAAATTACAGTAGACTTAGACACTGATAGACTGAGGGTGATTATACCAAATTGATGGTGAGCTAGGATCGTGGTAGAAAGAGTCAGCCATGCACCTATGAAATACTGCCTACTAGCGTTTTTACCCCAGGCTTCAGTAAGGTGCAGGATTATGGGAGAGAGAAAAATAATCAAATAGCCTGAGTGCAAAACAGAAACCCATAGGTTTTCTGGCACCAATGAGAGTAGTCTCCAGTTCTTGTTGAAAAAGAGGAATTAGAAGATCAAGCAAGGATCAAATCCATGCAGATATAATTATAAACTTTAAGTTCAAAGTGTTGCCACTCACTTGTCGAAGCAACATAGAACAACCATTAACTCTTGTACTTGTCCTGTAAGAACCAAAGTACTGTTTACAGTTTGGGGAGCCTAGGATTGACTTCACAGATCCCTGAAACACGGGCCCAGGCTTACAAGAACGTGAACAGAAACACACTTTATTCAACGCATAATCCTATGGACTGTGAAGAGGCTAAGATAAAGAAGTGTGGGATGCTACATGAGCAGCCACGCACCCTGGAGACCCTTACTAAACCAAAATTTGGGGCACTAGAAGATATGACTCCAACAGATTGTCACATAAGAACTGTACACTTGTCTGGATATCCAGGTTGACCAATGTTTCAAATGTGGAAAGGAAAATCTATACATTTTTGAGAGAAAATTTATAACTGAGTAGCAGAGAAATACCCTTTAAGCTTAACCTCAAAGTACAAATCATGGGGGAGAGGAAAAAGACAAATCCTTAAGAAAATCAAGTTCCTGCAATTAACCGAGGGACTGTGTATAGCAGGCAGAAACAATGACAGGTGTACACAGGGCAACGTAGATGGATTTTAAAGTCACAATGCTTTTTTAAAGGCTTAAGAATATATACTGTACCATTTACATAAATGTGTAATATATGCACACACAAAAAGTCAACTTTTTTAAAGAATTCATGTGATCAAAATGATGCTGATGCACGATAAACAAGTTAGAAACGTTGCTTATGAGGAGAGGAGTGGCAGCAAGCAGGACACGGGGACAACGGGAATATATAAGTCCAAACTCTCCGCTCAGTTTTACAGTCTCTGAGGACAGGAACCAAGTCAGTTCAAGAGCAGAACAGGGCAGGGCTCCGCAGCATTTCCTCCTGCGGCCCCACGGGACCCGCAGGTCGCCGAGGGCCAGGCTGTCCTTGAAGGAGGGGCCTCAGGGCGCCTGGTATGGGCGAGATGTCAGTCTCCTCCGAAACCGTGTGTCCTCGGCTTTGCTTCCTTTCTCACGCAGATTAGATGAGACAGAAGGAGTGTGACAATCTTGCCACGTGCAGTGAATTAGCTCAGAAGGTAGCACCGTGGGCTCTGTTACCTGGCGACAGCGGAACTAACTGGTTCTGGCATTGCTCGTATGCTTGGGGTATGGAGACCAAGTTTTTAAAACTTGCTTTCTTTACCTTCCTCTAGAATACAAATTCTAGAGGAGAGGGTTTTGTGTGTTTGTTCACTGTTCTACCGCCAATACCTAGAAAAATACCTGAAATACAATAATGACTCAACATTTGTGGACAAAAAAGATTTACGTAAATAGTAGACAAATTTAAATTGTGATGCAATATCCATCATTTCCTCTAGAGGGCAATAGTCACCGTGAAATAGGAACTTCATTCTTTTGAATTTAAGATCAATTTTAAAATACTGCAATATGGAATGCATTTATTTTTAATGTTGATGTTTCTGCTTTAGAAGGAATTCCAAAACAAGATGTATTCTCTTTCAGAAAATCAAAGAGGTCTGGCAGATTACTATATTTCACAGAAAAAGTTACAAATATGATATAACTGAACATTTACCTAGAAGGGGGCCCTGTGGCTTAGCTGGTCAAAGCGCCTGTCTAGTAAACAGGAGATCCTGGGTTCGAATCCCAGCGGGGCCTTCTTGTTTGGTTTTGTATTTTCAACTGGGTACATGCCATTAAATAAAGTAGAGAGGCACTGAGACATTTACATAGCTGATTAAGCCTATACTGAATTATTCTTTCAATTATACAGGGTCTCTTGCCAGAAGATTGCATCACAATATCAGGGGTTGGCCTGAAGGGAAAATCAATATGGTTTCTGTAGTTCATAGAAAAGGATGAGTTTCAAAGGAAAGGGAAGTAAAGGCAAAAACAAATGAATGGGACTACATCAAATTAAAAACCTTCTGCACAGCAAAAAGAACTTCAAAATATATAAAGAACTCATACATCTCAGCAACAGCATAACAAACAATCCAATTTTTAGTAAATGGGCAGAGGGTCTGACCACCTTTTCCGAGAAGACATACAAGTGGCCAACAAATATATAAAAAGAGGCCCAACTTCATTAGCTATTAGGAAAATGCAAATCAAAAACAAAATGAGATACCACCTCACACCTGTTAGAATCATTATTATCAATAAGATAAGAAATAACTGTTGGGGAGAATGTGGAGAAAAGGGACCCTCATTCACTGTTGCTGGGAATGTACAGCCACTATGGAAAACAGTACCGAGGGTCCTTTAAGAATTGAGAATAGAGTTACCATATGACCCAGCAAACCCTCTTCTGGATATCTATCAACACACACACACACACACACACACACACACACACACACACACATTTACTTGTAAAGGTATATGTGCCCTTATGTTCATTGCAGTATTATTCACAGTGGCCAAAACGTGGATGAATAAGATGCACTGGCTGTTAGCACGTTTTGCACCCCACAGGAACAACCAAAATTCCTTGTTAGAGGCGTTATGTTTGTTCTGTATGTCTGACTTTCATCAGCTCTTTCGCTTTTGAAAATTATGAGCAATAAATTAATTACAGCCACCCATTTTGAGTCTTTGGTCACCCGTACAGAGTTGGTTTGTTACTTTCAAGCTTCCCTGAGAGCGCGTGCAGTAAACAAAGGACTTAACGCGTCACAGAAAAGACGCAGCGGCTGCTGGGCACAGGCTCCTGGTGGCCTGGCCTGTCCGGCCCTTCTGTACTTGAACTCGCTAAGTACACCATCTAACATACAATGGAGTAGTAAGTACCCCTTATTAATATTTTGAGTTTTCCCCGGCGTTGCCTTCGAGCTGGTCACTGTCCCTCGCCTGAAGGAGGCAGCACCGGCCTTGCAGAGGGAACCCCGCCTTCCTGGGTTTCTTGAGCGCCCACATGTCCCTGGCAGAGACTTTACGTAGGTCATGTGTAATCAAGACAAGAAGTAAAATTGTCCTGGGAGCCGAAGGGACACGAGCAAGGAGAGCAGCAGGTGGCGGAGGCAGTGCTATCCGTCTCCATCGCGCACCCACTCCTGTCACTCAAATCTCAAAGGACCGGGGAAACGGTCAGATGTCACTGCTGGTCTGAGCTCCGGACTGGCGTCCAGACAAGAAACACTGAACTCTGCCCCGGGACGACGCGAGTCTGGAATCTGCGGCCCTCACACCGCAGGTGCGGTCCGGAGCCCACTGAGCCGGAGCACCAGGGAGGGAAGAGCTTTCTCCAACTCCTTCACAACTCTTCCCTCAAGCTTTCTACGGTATCTCTCATAGACTAAACGAAACAAAACAAAAACACACAAAAACAAACTGGCAAATCAAATCGTTCTGTGGCATGAATGTAATTGGATGAGAGCAGTGACCTCAGAAGCGTGGATATGGATGGAAAAATGCAACTGGCCCGTACGGGGATCGAACCCGCGACCTTGGCGTTATTAGCACCACGCTCTAACCAACTGAGCTAACCGGCCGCCCACGGGAATGTGTCTTCCCTTAGCCTTTCTAAAGACTTTTAGGACTAAGGTCACGACGTTCTTTCGCAAAAATTTGAGAAATGTATATAAACAAGTTGAAATTTCTGAAATCAAGGGCATTGCAGGAAAAACTCTGTTTCCGCCCGGTTTCGAACCGGGGACCTTTCGCGTGTGAGGCGAACGTGATAACCACTACACTACGGAAACTCTTGCCTGCTGCCTGTACCCGTCCCATGTGGGAAAGAGGAGAGTGCATGTGAGGCCCGGACCTACACATTTACACATTTACAAATTTACACATTTCGTTCTAAATGTGTAAATATATATATGCTATAATCTAACAAGAGGTAATAAACCAATAATTGGCACAGATGGTTACAAAACGACCAGATTCCCAGAGCAGCTCCTTGTGTCACATTTTCTGCCACAACTTGGAGGGGAAGCTACCCATATTTTGAAATTGAAAAGAGGTTCTGTGGCTCTAAAGTTCCTAAAGGTAACTTTCAAATAAATCCTGTTCTCAGACTTACATTCACTCTATATGTGCACGATTTCTGACGTCTGTAACTCGTAAACATCTCTACTAAGCAAGTCAAAATTCCTGAAATCAAGTGCATTTCAGGAAAACCCTGTTTCCGCCCGGTTTCGAACCGGGGACCTTTCGCGTGTGAGGCGAACGTGATAACCACTACACTACGGAAACTCTTGCCTGCTGCTTGTACCCGTCCCATGTGGGAAGGAGGAGAGTGCATGTGAGGCCCGGACCTATTTTCATTCTGAGTGCAGCCGCCAATTTCTTCAATGTTGGCAAATGTGTTCCATGAAATAAGTTACATGTTTATTAACTTCAATTTTGGCTTAAAACAAAGCTTTCCTTGAGTATCACACTAATCTTTCAGCCATTTGGTTTTTAAAGTTTTGCAGCTACTCTATACTTTCCTGATATTGTTCTTTTGTGTTTATGCCTTAACAACGCACCCCTTTTCACTTTGTTAGTGTGGGTCGTTGGGTAGGGAGACATCAAAAGCCTGACTTTCATGTGCTATTAGTATAAGTAGGTCTGTCTGTGACTTACTGTGATTTGTCATCGTGCTGGATGCCCAGAACAGTGTGCGAGGCAATGAACAGGATGCAGTCATTTATGTTCAGACTAAAAGCCTAGAGGACTCCAGCGTTCACCCTAAACTTAACCTTCCGTGAACCCATGAGAGAGCTGAGGTGCTTCCAAATAGAGGTGGGACTTGATAGCAGTGGGGGGAGATGGGTCTTTCAGGCAAGAGGGCCAGGAAAGTGCAACTCAAGATCAGTATTTACAACGATTTGCTCAAGGCCAAGTGTGGGCCAGCTCTGAGTACAGAACCCCTGGGATCGACATCCTCCAAAGGAGACTGAAACATGTGCTGAATATCACAGGGCAGACTGGGCAGGGCGAGAGGCCAGAGGATGTCTCCTTCACAGTCCAGGCTCACAGTGGGGAGGGTGCACCCCTAAAGAAAAGATATCTTACTGTTAAGGGAGTGGCAGCAAATACCGTTACATCAGGGGGACAGGAAACTCATGGCAACTGGAGAAAGTATAAAAGAATAAAATTGCCCACCGTGGAGGAGTGTCAGAAAACTTTATCGGGCTCAGATAATTAGAGATAGCCAACTTCCTGGGAAGAGCCAGATGACTGAGAAAGCCCCACCTCGACACCTGGGTACATGCACGGAGACTGAGGCTGAACTGCAGCAGAAGACCCTGACACAACCCCACTGTTTGAGGACCAAACCCAAGCAACAGGTCTACCTCTGGGGAAAGGCAACAGGCTGCAGAGAGGTCCTCTCTGAAACACATGGAGGCAGGCAAGGCCTAAAGTCCAGAGTAGAGCAAAAACACCAGAAAACACTCCAGCAAACCAAACCTCAACCTAAACCCAAAGTAAAGTCAGAGGAATTTGAAGGCAGGTATGCACCAAAAAAATTAGCAACAACAATAAGCACAAAAATATTCCCACCCCTGCTTAGATTGACTCAGCCTCACACGTTAATAGCCCACAAAAAGGGACTTGCCCATTTCCAGGCACAAACACTATCTACCTCACCCTCTACAGTCCTACACACTATGTCTGATGGCAAATGAAAACTTATCAGACAAGATGTTGTCAAGAGAAATAACAATAGAATGAGATTCAGATATGCCCCACATGCTGGAACTATCAGGAAATCTAGAATACCCATGATTAATATTTTAAAGGCTCTAGTGGAAAAGATGGATCACATATGTAAACATGAGAAATTTCAGTAGATTGTTGGAAACTAAAAATCAAAGTGATATGCTAAAAACTTATAACACACATATACTAACAGATTAAAAATGCTTTTAATGATTTTATTTATTTAATTATTTATTCATTTATTCACTCATTCATTCATTCATTTAAAGCGAGGGAGAGGGAAGGAGAACGAGAGGGGGTTTCATATGTGTCCTAACAGGAACCTAGGCACGTGCCCTGACCAGGACTGGAACTAGGGAGCTTTCACTTTGCAGGACGATGCCCAACCAACTGAGCCACACCTGTCAAGGCAAAGAATTACTTTAATATCTAGTAGACTCCATAGAACTGAGGAAAAAAGTGATGAACTTGAAAGTCGGTGATTAGATGCTACCCAAGCTGAAATGCCAAAAAGAAAAAAGAATGAAAAATAAAAAGAGCATTTAAGAGTTATGGATTAATGTCAAATGGTCTAATATATTTATAATTGGATTCCAAGAAGGTGAAGAAAGAAAAGAGCAGAAAAAATATTTGAAGATCCAATGAGAAATTTCGCAAAGTAATGAAATACATCAAACCACAGCTCCAAATAGGACAGAGAACCACAAGCAATACATATAGGAGAAAAGAAAAAACCCTATTTACATCATATTTAAACTGCTGATCACCTCCCCCCCCCCCAGAAAAAGAGAGAGTGGTAACATTGAAGGCTCCCAAAGACACAATACATGTTAAGTATAGCTGAAAAAAAAAAGATAAAAAGAACAGAAGACTTCTCATCAGAAGTTAGGTGTGCCGGAAGACAATGGAATGACATTTTAAAGTGCTGAGGGACCAAGTTAAAATGAAACAAAACTTTTACCCTGCAAGTCTTTACCAAATGAAAAATATTTTCCAAAAGTGAAGGAAAAAAAGATATATTCAGACAAAAACAAAAAACAAAACAAAACACAACCAAACCCTGAAGAGTATATTACTAGTGGATCTGTAAGATCTGTAAATAGGAAATATTCTAAGAAGTTCTTTGGGAAGAAGAAACATGAGGCCAGAGATATACGAAGGAAATAATATCTACAGAAATGGTTACAATGTAGGTGCAAATAAGGAAACTTCCCAATTTTAATCACGCTAAAAATAATTGATTGCATAAAGCAAAAGTAGTAGAAACATGCTGTACAGTAACAGTGTACACACGAAAGCAAAATGTATGACAACAATAAAACAAAATATAGGAGCAAGTAAGTTCACGCTACACAGGAACAGCATGATATTATTTGAAGGCAGACTGATTGATTGTAGCTGTGTATAGAGAATCCCGGGGAATCCACTAAAGATTGTTGTAAAAGACAAATAGTTGAGATAAAATCAAATCATGAAAAATGCTCATATATTTCAAAGAGAGGAAGAAAGACATAAGAAACAAAGAGCAAAAGGAAAACATAGAAAACAACTAAGGTATATTTAATACCAATATGTAATTACAGTATATGTAAGTTACCCAGAACCAACAATTTTAGACAGTTAGATTGGAAAATCTAAATCAGTGGTTCAAGTTATGAGCTAGATTATGCTTTAGGTTTGTCCAAGTGATTATTTTCAGGTAAAATGCCTCCTGAAAGGGGCCTACCGGGAGTGGGGTTCGAACCCACGCGGATATGCATCCATTGGATCTTAAGTCCAACGCCTTAACCACTCGGCCATCCCGGTGACAGCTCAACTTTCTTTTCAGACGTTACCTCGTTAGCACTAATTAGATTTGCTAGCTCCTGGGAGATTATGAGTAACAAACTTGCGAGATCATTTGATCCTTAAGGAGCGGAAAATATTCTGTGCCCTGCGTCCGCCCCCAACTCCACTCAGCAAAGTGGTCAAAAGAAAGTGAGCCCAACCTGCTCTGGAAAGATGGCTTTTCAGTGCTGCCCACTCTCCACAAAGGCTCAGGCTCTGCGAGACTGCTCTGCAGGGACCGGCTCACCCCACGGGCGGGAGAGCTTGTCGGGGAACTTTGTCTTGGAGGGCGGACGTGCTCAGCAAGGAAAGGTGAGGACTAATCCCCAGTAGTAAAAGTACATGTGGGTGATCGCTGTGGACTTCTTTCAAAATACTCGTCTACACCAAAGCCAAGAGGTCTTGGATGGAAATGGAAATGATCGTGTTTGTCTCGGCACAGTCGACTCTTCGCTGCCCATCGCGTTCACGTTAAATCTTAATTCCTACTGTGGAGGGTCTCCCTGAGTCCTGTACCCTCTACGTGTCATTTTACTTCTTGTCAGTGGGACGAATTTCCGCGAGAAAAAGGAAGGAAGAAAAGCGAGCTCTTGGTTCACACCTAGAATCGGAGCTCTCAGACCCACTCAGGCTCTCGTCCAGGTTCACCTGGTGCAGGAATCTGCTCTCCATTCTTCCGCCCTTCAACCTCCTCCCGTTTAAGTCACGCTGCTTCCCTCGGCGAGTGCTACCCGACCATTAAGCCGGGAGAGGATGGACGCCCCTATTCCGTGAGAAATCCCTGTGACTTTCATAGCTGTCATTCCAGGCAGGAACTTTATTGTAACTAAGTCACTGCCTTCTGTGTGGGGCGTGAGGGTGGGGCGTTAGAAAGCAGTGGAAGGCAGGCAGCTTCGGTCGCGGGAAGGACGGTGACTTAAGACAGTGGAAATGGGGTCAACCACGGAGGTCACCTTCCAGCTGTGAGACGTCCAGGCACAGAAGACAGGAGTGCACACGTCCCAGAGCAGTGACAACAGAGACAGAGAACGGAACAGGAAAGTGTGACGTTGGACGGAGGGGCTCGCAGCCCCTCCCCTTCGCCGGCTGGCTGAGTCCGGCTCACCCCCGCCGCAAGCCTGCTTGCTGCCTTTGTCCTCCGAGCTCGGCCAGTCCCAGCTCCTGAAGGATAAGGACAGTCACCGAGAGACGGGGATCAGAGGAAGGAGCGCAGCACATACCGCTACGTTTCTTGAAATGAAATTTCGCGGGCGCCTGAGCTCCCCAGCCCAGGGCTCGGCCGGCCGCCGGGGCTGCTGGAGCACCAAGAGCTGAGTGACAGGCTCAGACGTGGTGGAGCCAGGAGCGCATTCCGAGGGGATTCTAGCTGATAATGAAACGAAGAGGACGCTTTGCTGTGCCGTTTCCGTAGTGTAGTGGTTATCACGTTCGCCTAACACGCGAAAGGTCCCCGGTTCGAAACCGGGCGGAAACAGCCTGCTGGGGTAACTTCCTTGTGCTTTTGCTCCAGAAATTTTCTATCTGCATTTCTTTAGGTCTATTTCCACCAAAACTGAAATTTTCGCTGTCTGTTTACAGTCCCGGACCTTACGTTACGAGAATTATGTAACAAGATCTCACCTAGCTAAACAGGTAATCTTCTACCCTGTCCATCCGGGTACAGCCGATGGCGCCTGGGCTCAGTGGCCGTTCATAGACGGGGGCGGTCCCCATCCGCCCTGGGCAGGACTGAGAGCTAGCAGCCCGGAGACAGGGGTGTGGCTGATGTGTGCAGGGCGGGGATCAACAAGCCACTGTAACTGCGCAGGATGGGCCGAGCAGGCAGAGGTAGACAATGAAAGGGATAAAACGAGACGTTGGATCTTGAGCAGTGAAGGGAATCTACATGACTTAGGGCCCACCACACGTGACAAATTATTTCTAGCTGAAATGATGCACAAAGGTCAAAATAAAAATTGTCTTTTTATTACCCATTTATGTACTCCCTATATTCCAGTGTCGTATCCCCAACCCCGCCATCATCTCTGCTATGATCACGGCCCATCCTCACCCTCTCCTTAACTTCATCTCTGCTTTTCATCCCATCGCTGAACTGAAAGTTAAGCTCTGAGATGAAATTGGTGTTTTTAATATACATTACTTGGATATTGAGAGAGACAGGAAGGAAGAAGGAAGGAAGGAAGGAAGGAAGGAAGGAAGGAAGGAAGGAAGGAAGGAAGGAAGGAGTTTGTTTTAGGCCAAAGTAAAATGCTGCAAATATAAACTAATCACACACTTAGGAAAAGATGGATTGTTCTGTAACCATAACAGTAGCCACCAGAACTGATCTTAAACCAAGTCCATCTATCATTGATAATTGTCTTGTGAACAAATGTTTGGAAGAGAATCAATCACTTTCAACACCAGCCTCATGAAAGACAGCCAGGGAGAGATGGACTCAGTTCAATAAACAGCTTTTGAATGCCAAACATCATCTTTCCCAAATAGCCAGGTTCTGGCAGCCACTCAGTCCATGAACGTCCTGGATTCCAGTACCCCCTGGCCCCCAAACTTCAGCCACCCGCTCTCTGGAAGGGACTGTGCTTTACTGACATCACTCTCTCCTTAAATGAGCTCCGGCTTTAACTTCACCATCCTTTGAAAATGCCCCTTTGTCAAACCTGGAGCGTTTAAATGTCATTTTTGCTGGGATTATACTTCTGATTTTTCACTTCTGAAGTTCTTGTGTATTCTATACAGTAATGTGGCCTTTGCAAGCACATCGTTTTGTCATAAATGGTGAATTTGGTAGGCTTTGGTTCCTTTATATAGGCGTATTAATCAGATTCGCAAACCCCAAACTTTTGAAAACACACTCTGACTTGCTCTACAAACACACCTTTTATCGAATGCCACGTGTGTCCAGAACTGTCCTTGGTGCTGAAGATCCAGAAGAAGAAAAAAATCTGTCCCCGTGGACAAAAATTCTAGTGGAAGCCTACCGATAATTTAATTTTTTAAAGAAAGGAAGATGAGGGAAATATGCATTGTGTCTGACTGTGATTCTTTTAACAACGAGAGGTATCGATTTCAACAGTGCAGAGGAGGAAGCCAAGAAGATGAAGCGCTAATGGACCCAAGGAAACCGTTGCGCTCACCTGATCAGTGGCCACCGGACACACACCTCACTTCCAGGACCACCCTACTCTCTTACCCTCATTCTCTTTACTAAAATTTCTATTTGAAGGCTTTATGCCACTTTTATCACAAGTTGGGTTGTTTTTTTCTCCTTCCTTCGAAGAGAGGGACAAAAAAAGTAGGTGTCACTGCTGAGGATTTAGAAACGGAGTCAACATTTAAACCCCATCTTACATCAGAGAGGCTGTTTTCCATGTATGAAGTAACTGCAGCAAAACTGAATACCTAAACTGGGAGACCCTGGCATCGAACCCTCGATCCTAGCATTTTTACCACCACGCTCCTAACCAACTGAGCTAACCAGACAGCTAGTAGGGTGCCCTTTAACTTAAAGGAACAAAAAGTTTGCTGACATTCCTGTGTGTTCAGAACTAATATCTTTCTCCTTTGTGAAGGAGACTTTCTCGTTTAGCCCATTTTAACGATGACTGAAGGAGCGGGGGAGGGGACTGTTGCATGATGATGGGAGAGTGAGGGACCGAGGGAGAGAGGTCATGGGATGAGAAGAACAGAAAATCAGCCCCAGAGAGAAGAAATTGGATATCCAGGTGCCACATCATCAGTCCTCCAGACACAGACTCTGGCGTCCCTTTCCCGCGTTGGTGGCTCCTACAGACGCTTGACCTGTCCTGGGACAAGCGTCTGAAAGAAAAAGAAAACAAAAACCACACACACACAAGCTCCTGAGGAAAGGCTATAAATCGAAAGGCCAGCCCTGGGGACATGATGAAGACCCCTAGAGGCCTCCCGCGGAGCACTGGACAGCATGGCCATGGGCCCTGCCCTATGGCTGGGCCCTCTGCTCCTGGTTTCCCTCTGGGGGTCCTCAGCTCCAGGTAGGAGGAGCTTAACAATCAGGTAGGGAGTCCTAAGGTGGCCCAGCTTGACTCAGTCCCCTCTGCGTCCCACAGCTTCTCTTCTTAGGCGTCTCGGTGCACACATTCGGCGAGTTCAGGAGAGCTCTGGTCTGAGCCTGAGCCTGGACCTAGGGACCATGACCCTCCCTAAAGAGGGGTGGCTGGAGCAGCCCCTGGACCCCTTCAACGCATCCGACAGGCGGTCCTTCCTACAGGTGAGGCCAGGGGAGGGGGAGTCCACTGCCCTCTCCCTTCCTCTCCACTCCACCCCTCAGCCTCTGTTCTTTCCGTCTCCACAAGTGTCTCCCCACTTCTCTGCTCCTCAGTCTCACCTGGTGCTGCTGTCAGTATCCCTTGTGGCCTTTCACCCAGCCACCTGTGTCTCAGATGTGCCCGATGCCCCCTATTCCCCCAGTTCTTTCCTCAATCTCCTGCTTTTTTTGTCCCTCCAGTTCTGTCCTTCAGTTTTCATTCTCTCTCTCTTCACTGCCCCTCAGCCCCCTTCCCCCTGTCCTTCAGATTAAACACTAAACCCAGCACCAGGTCTCGACATGCAGCAGAGGTTTGGAACCAGCCCTGGCTCACAACGGGCACTTGAAGATATCTATTGAAGAAAGGGACAAACTTCCCATTTTTCACACCTACTCTGTAAACAGTCTCCAAAGGTCATCTCACATAGGTGCTATTCCTAAATCCACCTGCACTTGTTACTTATTCTACAATTATTATTTCAATATATGATAGGTGCCTACCATGTGCTTGCCACTATGCTTGACCCTGGGCATATAAGAGAGAAAAGGTTGACAAAAACATCTGCTCTTGTAGATCTTACATTCTAGATGAGAAGACAAACAGGATGGAAGTGAACACATAAATAAACAAGCCTGTTTCAGATGGTACTAAGAATATAAAGAAAGACCCAGTAAGCGGGAGAGACTGGGACAAACAGGAAATGAAGAATAGGTCAGAACGCTCACAGTCCTGTTTCTTCCTCATCCCACCTCCTAGCGGTACTGGATTAACGACCAGCACTGGGCCAGCCGGGATGGACCCGTGTTCCTGCACCTTGGGGGCGAGGGCAGCCTTGGGCCGGGCTCAGTGATGAGAGGTGAGGTGCTAGGGTGGGAAAGACATAGCTAGAAGCTGGTGGAGGCCAGGAAGGGCAGCTGCATACTGCAGTGCCTCAACACCTGAGGGCTGCAAGGGTTTACACCCATCGCACACCCCTTTCCATCCTCTTCACAGGGCACCCTGCAGCCCTGGCCCCAGCCTTGGGGGCCCTGGTGATAGGCCTGGAACACAGATTTTATGGCCTGAGTATACCTGCTGGGGGCCTGAGCATGGCCCAACTCCGATTCTTGTCCAGCCGCCATGCGTAAGTGTTTGGGGCTGTGGGCCTGGGGATATCCTGTGTCTGCCCTCTGATGCCCGAAGTTCACCTTGAGTCTTTGGCTCATGTTTTCTCCTGTGTTTCCGTCTTATTCTTTCTCTTTCCATCTCTGGGACTCTGTCCCCGCCTATCTCTTTCTTTCTCCTACACTGTTTTCTTCTCATTCTGTCCCACTGTGGCTACTTGTCCAGACCACCAGGTCTCTGACCTGGATGACATAGCCTCCTCACTGGTCTCCGTTTCTTCCCTGGACCCCTGCAGTCTGTTCTCCAGAAGAAGCCAGAGTGATCGGTAGAGCACAAAACAGACCACCGCTCTCCCTATTTCAACTCCCCCCACCTTGCATCTCACAGTAAAGTCAAGTCTTCGCAGTGGCCACGGGGCTTCGTGGCACTGGCTGTCAGTTAACTCTCTGACCTCCACTTTCTCCCTGGGCTCCAGCTGCGCTGCTGCCCCTGCTGCGCCCCAGACATGCAGGCACATTGTTGCCTTGAGGCTCGGTTTAGAGCTCGCTTCTGCAAGGAGTGGGCTCCCGCCTCACCTCCTTCCCGGCACCCGGCTCCAGTTAACAACCCCACCACCGCTCTCCCCTCGCCTGCTCCATTGTTCTCCCCACACGTGTCTCTCTGTCCTGCTCGCTGTCTGTGTCTGTCTAACCCTCTTTGTCCTTCGCTGTCTCACGCTCGTCTCCATCTCTGCTTCTCTTCGCCTCTGTTAGTCCCTGTCCCGATCTTTTCACAAGGTATATGGTTTCTTTTCTCAACTTTTTTTATTGTATTTCTTTCCATTACCATCTAGCCCCTTATAACCATCCTCTCCCGCTGCTAAATCGGTTTCTAACGGCAGTGGGATGGCACTGGCCGCGAGCCGTTTCGGAAAGGTTGGGAGGAAAGAAGGAGACAGAAAGGAAGACGTTAGACAAGCCCCGACATCTCTTCCCGTCCCCCCGCCCCCCGTACTCTAACCTACCCAGCTCAGGACCCCTTCTCTTCCGGAGGAACTCTCCTCGACTGTCCCCACCCAACCTGCTTTGGGATTTTTTCCCTCTCCCCCTAATCTGGAAGGAAAGGAGGGGTGTCCCCGGGCCCAGCCACTGTCCGGAACGGACGTGTGGGCGCAGCCCTCGGAAATACCCCACGAGAAAGCAGCCCCGGCTTCCGGGCAGACCCCACCCTCGCCCGCACAGAGCGGGGGCTCCCCGGGGACTCCGCAGACCACCCGCCTGCCTCCCCTCCTCCCAGGCTGGCCGACGCGGTCTCCGCACGCCTGGCGCTCTCCCGCCGCCTCAACGTGTCCGCCTCCAGCCCGTGGGTCTGCTTCGGAGGCTCCTACGCCGGCTCCCTGGCCGCCTGGGCGCGGCTGAAGGTCCCGGGACTCCTCGGGGCGGGCGCGGGCGCGGGGCGGGCTCGCCCTCTCCCGCACCCTCCCGCAGAAGCGCTCTCCGGAGCCGTCTTCCCGCGGGCCCAGGGGACGGCGGGCGGGGCCCCTCGAGGACCGCGGGGCCCGGGGCGGGAGAGCGGGCCCAGCCCTCAGCCCGCCCGACCACTTCTCCCCCGCAGTTTCCGCATCTGCTCTTCGCCGCGGTCGCCTCCTCGGCCCCGGTGCGGGCCGTGCTGGATTTCTCCGCGTACAACGAGGTGCGCGCGCGGG
>PVKM010027084.1:0-18975 GCA_004027735.1 Carollia perspicillata | reverse complement strand
GTAACTTGTTTTAGCCATGTATAAATAGATTTTTAGATTCATTATGGCTTATTTAAAGAAATCCTCTTCCTTACTTATAAAAGGCAATATGTGCAGGGAAGTAGATGCTGTGTTCATATAAAGAATGGCGAACAGTTCTGCAAAGAATGTGCTCCTCAGTACAGTGATGTGGGGAGCAAGAGGGAGGAAGGATAGAAGGATGAAGTGTAAGGGAAATGGATGAAAAAGGAGAGAAGAGCTAGGTGAGGGAGAATGCTAAAGCAAAACAAAACAAAGCAAAAACAGAAGGTACATGTTTCCAGACCTTAGTAGAAACAGTGGCTGGACGACTTGTCTTTGGGATGAAGAGGTGACATGTTTGGCAGGAATAAAGGACAGCGAATGATCGGCAGTGGGAAAGGGTGGTTATGGTGGGCACCTTCATGGCCTCAGGACTGAGGTGGAATGATGGGTAAAGCCTTAACAGCAAAGCTTTCGCAACCCATTGTCAGCAATCCTGTGCCAGTCCAAGCAATGACAGTACAGTATTCAAACGTCATTACCACTGCACCAGTGTTGAGGATGCGGCAGAGTGTCTGGGTGAGGCAGAGTCAATTATGTGCTTAAGTCTGGTTGTGCAAGTTTGGCCATAAAACAGTCCTGGAGATATCAGCATGTTTATTTCCCTTTGCTGAGTCCATTTGATGGCATACCCTCCACCACCTACCACAGAAGCAGACTGCTCAAAGGCAATGGAATGCATTATAGAGAGCTTTAAATGTTCTGCCAGTTTTCTTTCTTTTTTTTTAAAGATTTATTTATTAACTTTTACACAGAGGGGAGGGGAGGGAGAGAAACAGTGATGTGAGAGAAACATCAATTGGTTGCCTGTTGCATGTGCCCTGACTGAGGATCAAACTGGAGACCTTTCACCTTGTGGGACTGTGCCCGACCAACTGAGCCACACCAGCAGGGTCTGCCCATTTTCAGCTCTCAGCAAGAGTTAAGTGCCTTACAGGAAGGTGAGGATATTCCTGTATAAATGAAATCAAAGTTACTGTGGCTCAAGGTCTCTCAGTATCTCAGTCCTACATGAAAACACATCTAATGTGCACCTGCCCTCTGAAGATGCCAGATTATGACACCTGAATGCTTCCACATCCATGTTCTTTTAAGGGTCTTTTCCTCATATTTATGTAGTTCTTTTCTTTAAATCATTTACTGTGAAAAAGTTAAAGTCATTGAATTTTAAAAAAATGGTAACCTCGTTTTTGTTTATTTCTCTCAAATGAATCTCTGTTCAAGTTGTCCCCTCCTCGGCTATCACTGTACTTTGCAGTATTTTCATCATAACACATTGCTGTTGGTGTCGGTCATTCTCCTAGTGAGTATGGACCCTGAGGGCTGGCCCTGTGTCCTTTTGGCTTTCCTTCTCTCGTTTTGAATGTGGTGCCTGGCATGTAGAAGGCAATAAACTGATTTGTTGAATAAATTAATACATGAAAGAATTGAGCAAGATAGTACACCTAGATGTATTTTTCTCTTAAATTCTCAAGCTACTGGTTCAGAGTGGATTTATCAAGATAAACATAAGGGTGGAAGTATCGGTTTTGCCGAATATATTTTAGTAATTTTGCTTAGTAAAACATGTAGTTGACTAGTCGTACGAATATTGATATACTGATTGACATATTTTACCACCACTATCACCATCATCATCACCAGACGATCAGATAGGACTTTAGGAGGTCAGGAGTTCAAGTGATCTTTGCTGCCTAATTCATTATTTCCTTCACCTCTCCTATGAAATGTAGGTGGGGGGCGTAATTTATTTTTGGGCTGTGTCTCATAAGTTGTTCTTCCTGGGGCACAGCTGAGCAGATCCTCTTTCCCTTTACTGTCCTTGGTCCTCACAGAGCAGCCAGAGGTTGCCTGGCTGCTGACAGGGAAGAGCTTGCGGACTCCTTGGGAACGGGCACAGCGATGCTCTGAAGGAGGAAAGCTGGCTGGGCCAATTTCCACTCATTTTCAGGCACCTGTTCTTCTGTGGTCCTGCTCTGGCTGGTTTCCCTTTGGGGCCTCGAGGTCTTCAGAATAGATCGATACTGCAGAGCCTCTGCTTACGCCTGATTGCTCCTCCTCATTCTGCAAGGGGCACTTGAGTGGGGACAGAGGAGAAAGCAAGGCTTGTCCTTTCCTGCTGGAGAAAGTGAGGCAGGATTAGTGAAACAGAGTATCTGTGGAGACAGCTTAGTGTCCTTAAAGGTAGACTTTAGGTTTGTGAAATCTAGATTTAAAGAAAGATAGCGTAAATAATTTGGTTTAATCCCCTTATTTGACAAAGGAGAAAATTGATACGTAGAGATTAAGTATCAAATGCTCCCTAGTCAAGGACATATTTGGTAATACAGTGACTTGAGTCAAATTGTTCATCATTATTAAAATTATATGATTGTAAAAATGTATTTATACTTCTCAAATAGAGCAAGAAATAGCTTTATTTCTAATCCAAGAATGAAGCACTACATTTTCAAGATATGGTTTTACAGAATCCGCTGTTTTTGTCATTTCATTATATATTAGTTGTGCTCTTCAGGAAGAAGTAGGGACACCAAGTCAAAGTATGAAACTGATTTATTTTTTGAGTATTCAATTTTAGAAAAAAGCGGCAGCACAGAGGAGAGAGCAGAGGACAGGCAATGACAGGGCTGGGTTCTAGTCTGAACCTGCACCCGGCTTTTGGTGGGGCCATCAAGTGGTGCTAGCTCTCGTAGCTCGTATGTGCCATGTTTTCTTTCCACTGTGGGATCCTGAAGACACACACGAGCAGAGAGATGTTAAAGTGCTTTGAAACATACTTTCTGTATAGAAAGTAATAGCACTCCATTTATGTTAAGATGCAGAGTTATTAGCTTAAGATGTTTTCCCGAGGACTTCATTCCACAATGCCAAATATTACCCTCTTCGTAGACTTTCCCCAAGAAGATAAGTCTTTGCAATTGTTATTAACTTAGGAGAGAGTGATAATGAGGAAACAGTAACACAAGGCAGTGGGTTTCTACTCCTACCCCGACTGCCTCCTCTTCGTCGCACACCTGCCCTCTGGTTGGGATGGTAGGTGAGAGCCAAGGTTAACTCTGAGACCTCTGAAGGTTAGAATTCTCATCTCCTTCACTTCAAAGCATCCACTCTGTCAAGTATTGGAAATCTCTCAATTGAAAGTGTCAACAGTTACTTATAGGTACTTAAAAAGAATTCTGACGCTTTGCGTCTTTATTTCACCTTTGAAATTGTGGAGCGAAAGTTGACTTGGTTAAGCATCTTAAGTACTGAAGACATTCTATGAGTTTAGCTGGAATGTGTTGCTGAGTGTGATAGCTGGTGGGCTGAATAAGTGGCTGAGGAAGACAACAAGGTAGCTGGCTAGCAAGGAAAAGCAGTGCTACCAATGAATGCTAGGAGCTGTTCAGCCAACGTTGCCTAGTAAATGAGTTTGCTCCTCAAATCTAGCATCTTTGTCTTAACTTGGATGAGGAAGTACTGAGGCAACAGTTGCTCATCCATGACTCACATCCCACCTGTTGTGGTTATAAGCAGATCGCTGTTTTAACACTTTCCCTGTCAGCATACAGGTCCCTGAGCTCAGTTTTTGTGACACATCTCACCCCTCAGAGGTCCTGAGTCAGATGGTAGAGAGTTAGCTACATAGTCCCAGCTACTCACATAACTCCTCCCCTTTTTTTTGCTCAGGGTTGTTTCTATTTTGACAGTTCAGACAGCTCTCCTAGTAAATCAGTGATAAAACTCTCTCATGTTAGTGAGGACTGAAAGGCTTAAATCATCTTCCGTGAAGTCGCTTATGTTGCTGCATCACTGATGCTTTATCACTCCTCTTTAGCTCTTGCTTTGGCGAGGCAAGGATATCTATATTAAGCAAATGAAAAATAAACTGCACTCTTATCCTCTTGTTAATACAGCTGGTACTCTTCCAAAAATCACACTACCACTGACAAATCACTGTAATAATCACAAGCCTAAGCTTTAATTTCTTGGACCATTTTTATGAAGCATTCATTTTTCAGCTATTACAATGGACAAAATTGATTGTTTTGAAAAAGTGTTTAGGGCTCGTAATGCTTTCTTACTTGGGGTCTTGAATGTATTGTAAGGAGTCTCAGTTCTCTTGCTCACAACTAATGCCTGGCCCCAGGAAGTTCTATTACACTGTGCCTCAGTTTCCTTATCTATATTGTTTCTCCTTCCTTGTTTCCAAGATGGATTAAGTAACTGAGACCTACAATCAGCCTCTAATGGGGCATTTTAATGCAAAGTATTACTGATGCTCAGATACTTACTTTTAAGTTGAGAACATATCGCTTCTCTGCCTCCTTGGTAAGATCCAAGTGTGAATTGAGAACATGTACTCTTTCCTTTAGAAGACATCTTTGAAAACTTAAGAATATAAAATTATAATCTAAAAAATAAAGCATGAAGAACTTCAAACTGGTAGACAAAATACTCTTGAGGATGTAAAGTATAGCATAGGGAATATAGTCAATAACATTGTAATGACTATGTATGGGGCCAGGTGGGTACTTGAGATATCTGAGGAACCACTTTGTACAGTCTAACCTCTAAGCTGTACACTTGAAACTAATACAAAATAATATTGAATGTCAATTGTAATTGAAAAATAAAATTTAAAATAAATAAACAAATCAAATATGCAGAGGGTTGTTCCCAAAGGCTGGCCCTGAGAGAACCACTTCGGCTCCAACGTGAACTGTTACTCTCTATAAGCAAATAACTAAGAAAGAAGATGAATGTTACTCATAACCAAAAAACTGAAAGGAGAAACAAGGTTTCTGATGGGCAGAGATGGTCTGTCATCGCTCGTTCTGTACCCCAAAGAAGTCACTTAGTTATTTTTACCGAGGCAAGTTTCGGTTCTGAAGAGGTTCTACACTCACACTCCTCTTCTTCTTTTTTGTAGCGTGCCCTCTCTTCTCATGGATTCCCCTGACCACAGGGCAGCTGATGTCCTCATGGTGCATCCCAGGTCTCCCTAAGTGACCCACCTACACCTGTTACCCCAAGGAGTGCCTCAAACTCTGGGTTCAGTCTTATCTTATTTTCCAACAGAATTTACACCCTTTTGTCACTTTTCCTCACGACCTTGTCAAATAATGGTAGTTACTCTAGGAATGTCTGAGAGCATCTTATGATGAGGGAACCTTAATGTCTCAGTCTAAAGGAGGAATGATTGTTGGGTGTAATCGATGCTGCGACAGAAGAGCTCTCTGGTCCAGATCACTCCTGATCTAAATCAGGGGTGTTACCATCAACAGACATGGAAGTCTGGTTCATGAAAGGCCCATTTCTAGGCCCCAGGAGGACACAAGACTCCACATTCACCTCTGTATCACAAAACAGAAAAACAAAACTAAACCAGGAGCTCGTGCAGTTCATAAGCAGTATGTACCTATTTACTTTCCCCTGTCTTTGAATAAAGAGGCCAAGCCAAGGACGTTTGAGCCCAGCCTGTCCTGAGTTTCCAGGAAGTGACTGACCCAGAAGCCACAAATGCTTTCAGAAGCCCTGGAATTAGAGATGGTAATGAACTCATAAATGGGTGACAGGGAAGCATTAACGTGTGAGCTGCCCATTTCCATGGATACAAGTCTCCTTTCGTTTATTTTTACTAGGCTTCTATAGGGAGTCAGAGCTCCAAATCTGATAGGACATCTGTGCTTCATTAGCTGTGTTTCATTAGGTTTATAATGTGATTTAAACAGACCCCTCAAAGCTGCAACAGGGGAGGCTCCTGAGAGTCCCAAGTTCCAGGTCTTGCCTTGCAGGGGGCCCATGAAACGGCTACAAGAATGCTAAGAGGTCACGGGGCTGCTGGATGATGGATCTCAGGCTAGGATGAAGTCAGGAACATCTTTTAATCTGCAGTTAAGGTCTAAAAGATGAAGTGGGGGCTGCCACATCTGAGAGCACCTCTATAGGGAAAAAGAGGAATTTGGCTGGGAGGGCCTGGATGATTCTGTTAATTCTAGCTGTTTGGGTTCTCTCGTGGACCACTGTAGCCTAACCCCTTTCTCTGCTTTGGGAGTCAGCGCAATTAACACGTGTTTTCCAGGTTGTGGGAGGAAATGTAAAACATGAGGGCAGTTTGGTGGACTGCAACAGGAAGCAGGAAGCAGCCACTTTTGAGTGTTCCCTCTAGCAATGATTAAAGTAGAAGCAGGTAGTCAGTCATGTGACAGGGCTGAAATGTATAAACTGGGTATCACACTGCTCTGAGAATAGTTGCTATGGTAACCCAGACAGAGATGGAACAGCAGTAAAGGAGAGCTGCCCTGAAAGCAAATGTTATTGATTAAATGAGGTTTCTTTTTTTTTGGGGGGGTTGGTAGTGGTGAGAATGGGAGAAGAGGCAGGTGAACCCAGTGTAATGAGTGGATGAAGAGTGTGGTTTGGTTGTATATTGACAAGTCAGGAGTCCTTGTCATGAATCTTCAGAAACTGGAAGTTAAGTGGTCATCGACACATGCTGCTGTGTCTGTGGCTGAACTTTCTGATTTCAACATTATGTAGTAAATTTATTGTTTCTGAAGAAAAAATCTAAGATGTTGGAGGCAGGTGGTATTGCTGGCCTTGAGTTCAAAACCTGATCATCTAAAGCTGGGCTATGTTCCGGAAGTGTTTATGGCTATGTCCACTAAGCTCCTGATTTTTTTTCTCATTGAGTCCCACACTCTGCCTTAAATTGTTCACATTACCATTCCAGAAGTCACTGTTTGGTTTAGGAGATGGGGTGGCCCTCTAAATGTGTCTTTATTCCAACTTTGGAAAACATAGTCCCTGTGAACTCCTTGTGTTGTAAACCTATCTATACTGACTTTCCCTTAATTGTAACCCTGTCCTACTTTTCAGGATAATTGTGAGAAATAACTTATTAATGATTATAAAGCAGCTTGAAAATACAAGCTCTTCACAAATGCAAGATGATAAAAAATTCATATGAGTAACAATAACAGCAGTCGTATCGAAGCCACTCAGGAAGCTGCTGGAGTGTGCCCCAAAGTCTGAAGGGAGAGTAAGGACCTATGAATGGGAAATTTCCCTTGATGTCCACCAAGTGAGACATGAGAATAGCCAGGTGCCCTGGACTTCATGAACTATCATCTATGTGTGCAAGTCACTGTCCCCTCTGGGGACAAATCGCAGGTTTGGCAAGAATTTTTTTTTTGTTTGTTTTAGAGAAATTGTTGGCCTGTTATTCAAAGTCCTCAGCATGCTCTTACCCTAAGCCAGTTGGAATGATGTTCTGAAATATCCAATAACTCTCACTCCTGAGACTGATGACCTACCCTTTGTCCCCTCGCCTTCCCGTTTTTCAGCAAAGCCGTTCGATACAAAACAGCCCTCTGCCAGCAGATCTGTTACTAAAGGAATTCATGCATCTTGCATCTTGAAGATGCATTATTAATGCCTGGACAAATCACATCAGGTGAAACGCAGCAAGTCCCTGGCACTGAAAAAAAGGAACAAAGGCTGGTTCTACAAGACAGCGAGGGATGAGACAAATTATAACAGCTGGGAGTTTCTTGTAGGTAAGATGGCATAAAAACCAGAAATGCTAAAATTGTGTGCATAGACAGCAACGTTGTGTTTTCATGGTAAAACATTACACACAGTTCTGGAAGAAAGCCACTCTAATTGTGGCTTCATTCAAGTCATGGTGCTGCAACTCTTTGAATTTCCCAACAAAACAGGCCAATTTGCTGGTGACCAAATTACTTCCAAGTGCGACCCCAGGCTCTTGCACATGATTTCCGTGATGGTCTAGGAAGGATGGATTTTTCTAATGGGGCCAGAAATCAACTCTGACTGCACAAGGGAAAAAGAAAATGTGGCTTGGGAGAGTCCACTAGGGACCTCTGGGGGCTGTCCCAGAGAGGGGGAACGGGGTTTCTCTTGTCATCTCTCATGGCCATGGTGAGGATGCCTGGCTGGCTGGCTGAGCCAGCAGTTTGCTTGTGTGTGATTCATCCTCCTGCATGAGAACTTACAGATTCTTTTGACTGCAGACTGGGCGATTGGAGATAAATAAATATCAGGTTTATTTCAAATGGATTAGAAAAGGCCACAAGTGCACAATCATTTAGCTGAGCAGATCCATGACTGTACCTACTCCCAGCGGTCACTAATGACACATGAGCTGCTTGAACACTGATGGACTTTCCCCCTCTTTTTCTGTCGGGGCTGTGGCAGGGAAGATTTGTTTTAAATTGCAAGCAAGAGCTAAAGTTTATGATGACATTAAAGGGAGGCATTTTCAAACCTATTTCTATGTAATCAGTTTACTAAATAAGATTTTGTTTGGCATCTTGAAAGAAACTATATTCTTTTTTTTTTAGTTTGAGGGCTGCTGATATGCCAGTGAAAGGCCCTGTGGTTTCTGTGTGTGTGTGCATGTGTGTGTGCGCATGCGTGTGCCTCATGCATACTGTTCTCTTGTGGTTTCTGTGTAATGTTGCCCACATTTTCTACTTGGAGGATCACTTTTCCCTACATATATTCAACAACAAACATGAAACCGCCTAATTATATTTTCATAATCATGATTAAAAACCATCTAAGTTATCCTGCATGATGTAATCAAAGAGTTTGTTGATTGCTTTTTGATGTGTATTAAAGCTTTATGCAGAGCTACATCAAGAGATTATCTTCACAATAAAATAAAGGAGGAAAACCCTTTAATATGCATACACACTTAAAATATACATATATAATTCATATTTGGCTAGTTAGCCACCATCAACACAAAATTCACAACCATGAAATAATTGTGGGAAGACTGACTTACCTTCAAATAGTACATTAATTTCACAAATGTGTAGTACAGGCTTCCCCTGCTAGATGGGTTCTAGGAACCCTTCTGCACGCTGTACCAGCTGCTGTTGTTGTGAGAGGCTGCATTTGGCTTCAATGAATTTTCTTTGAGGACTCTTTCAACGTGTTTGCCCATTTCATGATGGGTGATTTACAAGTGCACCTGCTCACACCATGCTGAGTGTTAGGCAGGTTTTGATCAAAACCAGCATGACCCCCATATCCCACCCTCCCTACTCACCTGATCTCACCCCGAGCAACTTATTTTTGTTTCCCTGGATGAAAAAAGTCCTCAAAGGGAAATGTTTGCCACCATGGAAAAGGTGAAACAACAATGGCAGAATCATTAAAAGGCATCAAAATTGACAAGTTCATCAACCGTTTTGAACAGTGGAAAAAAACATCTCTATAGGTGTATTGCATCAAATGGAGAGTACTTTGAAAGTGACTGAAGTTTAAACATGTAAGGATAAATACATAATTTTTTATAAATAAATTCTGGGTTTTGGAGAATATATATATATTCTCCAAATATATATATATTCTTTCTGCAAAAGAATATATATATATATTCTTTTTTTGCACACTATTGATTTTACCTTTTCCAGAAGCCATCTGTCTTTTGAACCATCCGTACCTCAAAGTGTTTTTCCATGTACTGGGAAAGAGCCATGAGATTAAGGTTTGAACTTTGGAATTAACTTTTATGACAAGAATCATGTGTAAATGCTCCTTCTTCCTTAGCATATGGTCTTTTGGATGATGGAAGGATCAGGGCCCAGTTTGCATGAAGGACAGGATTGACCAACAGCCTCCAATGTGAGCTCTGCCTGCTGACTGTCCACAAAGTGAACAAGGGTCCCTTCCCTCCCTTCTGGGGAGCAACAGCATGAAGGCTCCTCAGGGGTCTCTTATTTACACACATTAATTTATCCCAGGGCAGGAAGAACTTACTTTCAGGCTTTTGTCTCAAGACACCTTTTGGTGTTTTTGGTAACATTGTGTGATGTGCTTTCAAATTATTAACCTTCATTTTCACGCTCAAATTTCATCCAATGTTTAAAACATACACAGGTTGTTTATAATAAAGACAATAGTAACTGTTTACTAGTAGGGTGCTGTGCTCTGTTTGTGAGTCCTCACGGCACTGGAGGCCTGTCTGCTGCTTTTGGAGTCAGCCGTTTGGCAGACAGCGCCTGCAAAAGTTGTACCTCAAAGGGGAGAAGGGAGACATGTTTTCTACCCTCAGAAATACAATGATGGTAGGTCTAATTAAAAAGCCAAGCTAATGAAGGTTTTATATTTTAATGTGAATAAATAGTGGCTCATTTATTCATTCAACAAACACGGAGTACTGGTTGTCTGCTAGGCACTGGCTAATTCCAAAAGGTAATGGTAAATCAAAGAAAACTGAGATGTGGTTACTCCTGTGGATGGGGAAATTACATAGAAAGAGACTCATACAATGTGCAAATTGATATGGTAGACAGATAGGTGCAAAGGACTGTGGGAAGACAAAGAGGTAACTGCCTAAACATGTTGGGAAAGGCTTTACTTTAGAGCATCTTAAAATGTGAATGGGAGCTCTCTCCATGAAAAGGCATTCTAGGGAGAGAAATAATACTATGTCTGAAGGTCAGAAGTGTGAGGGGGCATGGCATGGGAGTGTTTGTTGAGTACTTATGTGTTACTGCATTTTGAGTGGTGAGGAGCGAAGAGGTGGGAGATCAAGTTAGAAAGGCCAGGAGCAGAATGTAAAATGTTGATGTACTGCAGTGGGAAATTTGAATTTTGACTCATAGGCCAAGATGAATTGGAGAATGACATGATCATATTTGTGTTTTGGAAAGCTAAATTTCTTGAAGCGTGGAACATGGATTGAAAAATGGTAAGCAAGATTGTCAGAGGGAAGAGCAGTTAGAAAGTTATTATAATACCTTCAGAGAGAGGCAGTGACAGCCTGAAATGAGGCAATGACAATAGGTTAAAGGGGACGGAGAACTCCTTGACATCTGTCCCTGTCTGTACCAAAATGACCAGAGTTGTTAAAGCTCTTTTTTCACATGGTCCTGAAAGAGCCACACCAGACCATTTGCAGTTCCTGCTTTTACAAATGCTGTTGAAAAACTGCTGACCTCTTGTGTAGCCTGCTAACTTTTAATTTACTTCAAGAGTCACGTCTGGCATTACTTCCTCTGGCAAGTCTGTTTCCTCCAGGCTGAGCTAGGTATCCCTTGCTTGGACTTTTGCAGAACCTGACATACCTCTAGTGGAGTCATTCCCATGGTACCTGGTACTTGGTTATGGTCTCCTTAAGGGTGGGGGCTGTGCCTTGCGATATATGTAACCAAAATGGCTGCCATGCCACGGGTATTCCATGAATATTCTTGGAATGGACCAAGGTAGAAGTGTAACTGTCGTTTTGTCAAACAGTTTAACAAAAGAAAACAAAATGCCTGTCATACTAGGCAACATTGTCGGGTACATCTTTTCTGTTGGTTCTAGACCTGTGGACTGCGGTGTAGCTAAAGAGTGTAAAATCACACGGGGATTTGGCAAATTTGTGGTGATTTAGATTAATAGAGACCAGCAATGGAAAAAACAAAGGACCTCAACATTTATTGTAAACTTGAATGCCATATATATATATGGTTGGGTGAAATTAGGTTTACAGTTGTTCATATGGAAAATAATACAATTAATATATAATAATACAAGGATAAACTCTGAGTTTTGTGTACTTACAACTGTAAACTTACTTTTGCATCCTCCATACATATTTGTTTTTCCTCTGGTTCTGTGTGTTGTCTCTCCTGGTCCTGTCGAACATCTCTCTTAGAGTTATTACAACGATGACTTGACCCCTTGGCTTTTGACTATAGAGATGTTGACTGTGGCCTAGTTATCCTGAAACTCAAGGTTTCTTGTCTTTAGATGTTTCTGCAAAGAGTTTCAAGGCAACCTGGAGTGATGGAAATAAGAGTAAATCAGTTCAAGACTTGGCTCTGCTTTAAATAGCTTTGTGACTTTTGAGAAGTTACTTATACCTTTAAAACTGGAACTGCATGTCCTTTCTGTGAAACAGTCTAGTTGGAATTAATATCTTAATCGTCCTTTTCACTTCAGAAACAATCTACATTTATTGTGATCATTTAGTTATTGAGAATTTATTAACCATCTGCTTGAGTGAAGTCCTGTTCTAGGCCAGATAAATACAAGCTGACATGGCTTTGAGTCTAGAGTGAGAAGAGAGTTTAGAAGTCAACTAATTCAACTTCATTTTCATTGTACAAAATACCGTATAAATGATTGTTTTTTTAGGTTATTCTTCAACATTTTAATAACAACAAGGAAGTTAAGATTTTTGAAGAAATCAAAGATTCTTAATTATAAGAAATTTCTCCTTTGTTTTGAGATGAAAACTATCTCAGTGACATATATTTTTAATTCATTGATGTACTCATTCATTTCGCTATCAACTATTTATAGAATACCCTCCATGTATAAGGTACAATGCTAGACACTGTGGATAAAGCAATGAAATAGACAGACTGGGTCCTTGGCCTTATGAATCTTGCCTTATGAATTCACTGGAAAGGTAGGCAATTAAGCAAGTAGTCATAATACGGTCTGACAAGTACTATGAGAGTGGAAATATAGGCGTGCTGTAGTAACATATAGGAGGGCCATCAAATCTGAACCTGAATGATCAGAGACAGCTTCCTGAGTTGTCTAAGTTGAGAGTTGAAGGTTGCAGGGATGCTCAATGACTTAACCCTTCATGATAGCTGTTGAAACACGTGAAGACAGCATTTCCCTCAAGTCTTTTTCTCTGGGCTAAATATGCAATAATTCTTCCAATTTTTACTTCAAGACTTTGTAAGTATGCCTCCACTCTCTTCTAATTTACCAATTCAATAACTTCGTTAGAAAATAAATGAGATTTGTTTGACCTGATGTCTTCTTAGTGAACCCATTTTGGATCTTAGTTATACTTGGTTTCCTCTCAAAGTGCTTACAAACTATCTGTTTAATTATCCATTAGAACATTTAGTTGGGTATCAGTATCAAGGGTTATTCTGAAGTTGAAATTACAAATTTTGCCAACTTGTAAATTTTTGGCCCCTCTGGTTCTATGGGAATTTTCAAAAATTACTGACAGTGGTTCTTCAATTGTTTTTGCAAACTCTTCACTCCAGGAGTAAATTATCCAAGCCCAGACACAATTTCCCTATCAATTCCACATTCTTAATCTTTGGTTATGTCTTAATTGTGTTTATTTTTCACTTTTCTATTTGATGATCACCCTCCATGGTGAGAATGATTGCAAAGTAAATGTAGTTTTATTTATACCACATGGTCATAGCATACCATCTTTCTCAAAAACATCTCTTTCATTTTCATGTCTTTCTTCAAGCATAGCACAACAAATGCTTTTTGTTTCGTCTTTATACTTTTCACCAAAGTTAACTTCTGGCCTGTGGACTTTGTGACATTCTTTGTAAGCTTTCATGTTCTCCTCATTTTTGTCTTCCGAGTCAGTGAGTATGTAATTCTCTTTTTGTCATTCACATGCTTTATTAAGAAACTGAACTTACTGAAGGGTACTCTGAGCAGCTACCTTGATTCCCTAGGATGTTTCCTCTTTGTTAACATTATTCATAATTATATAATCAGACTTTCATTTCAGTGTCTCTAATATTTCTAGGGCCACATTTTCTTTTAGTGTTGTACTTTCCCTGTTTAAAAATAGATATTCTCTTCTAGAATTTAGGATGCACTGATCTTATGGTATAAAGAAAGGAGAAGAGAATTAGTACTTATCGAGTACCTATTATATTCCATCCCAATGTTATGTACCTTATTCATTTTCTCCACAGCATTTGGGCTTGGTTTGATTATTTTTATTGTTCAGATGAGGAAATTGAGAATCAATATGTCGTCCAACTAGGAAATAACAAAGATGGGATTTAAGCCTGAATCTGTCTGACTCCAAAGCTACTTCTAATGTACTGTAGGCTGATTACTTCCATTTGCTGGCACATCTGTATGTCCTACACAATACAGATTGTTAGCATTATTTTAGAAAGTCAGAACTTATCCTCTTTGGAGAGTAAATGGAGATCCACAACTACCATATAGTTTCTTCTATGCGTCACATTGTTCCCCTCAATGATATCCTGACATACAGTTTGGTTCATATGACTTCCTAATAATCTTTATTTTTTATAGTACCCATAATTGGTGATCACATGGTCAAAAGGAGAAGCCCTTAGAAATGAAAGAACTTAGTCAAAATTCTTGATGTCTGTCTTAGTTATTGGTTGCTGTACAACAACATTGCCACAAACTTAGCCACTTACAGCAGCACAGAGTTATTATGTCACAGTTCCAATAGGTCAGGAGTCTGGGCACAATTTAGCTGGGTCCTCTGCTTCAGGGTCTCACAAGTCTGCTTTCAAGGTGTTGGGTGGGGCTGTAGAGTGATCTGAAGCTTGAAGGGGGAAGAATTTTCAGGATTCAGTTCCTGACAAGCTGCCTGATATCAAGGTTCTTGCTGCCTGGCAGCTGGAGGCTGTTCCTAGTTCCTTTGCACATGGGCCTCCCAGCATGGCTTCCTTGCTGCCAGCAAGGGAGAGACTCTCCTCTCAAGACAGGCATTACAATCACACACACAGAGCCATTCTATTGGTTAGGACCTAGTCACCACCCTACCTACACTCAGTGGGAGGTAAGGAACAAGGGCATGAATACCAGCATGTGAAAAAGTGGGGACATTTTAGAGTCCATGTAGCCAAAGCATTATCATGATGGCATTTACAGTTGTCTGAAGACTTTCCTTGTCAGCATCTCAAATGACCATGGAAATATTGACTGGCTGTTGTTTTTGTTTTTTAATTTTTTTGTCCCATATTTTTTCTAGCGTTAAATCTGCTATCCTTTGGTCAACTTTCCGCATATAATGAATTTTTTAGTTACAAATCTTTAATATCACTATTTTAATGCACATGAACATGCACATGAGCACACATGGTACAGCACCTTACAGTGTCTCCTCACAGTCCTTTCCCAAAGTCTAGTCATCTGCATGGTCCCCATAGTCACAGGCAACATTCTGCCCCTGACCTATTGCTAATGCTCATAAGTCACTTCCCAGATTTGAATTCTTTTCTTCCCATAAATATTAAAGAAAGGAAATTTGCTTCTTTCACTATGCCTTTTCTAGTCTTCAAGGCTTGTTTATGTATTTTAAAGAATTCACGTCAACATTATATCTCTTGCAGGAACTTTGGCCAATTTCTTAATTATACCCTACAAAAAATAGCCTGTGGTCAAGTTAATTCAAAGGAGAATGCATGCAGTCTGCAGTGCTAGCAGGCAGGAATGACAGTATTGACCCAAGTCTCCACTGCTATCAGCCAAGTAGACCACTTATGCCGTAAAGAAAATCAGGATGGCTGGGACTTCAGCTGTTAGGGCTTGAGTTAGAATTTGCCTCTTTGGAGTCTTGTTTCCCACCCAATACATTTTTTTTATTACAGGAAAAATAATTTAGGGCTTTGGCAAAAACAATTAAATAATTCAGAGACTGGTGATTTTTTTCAAATTTGTAGCTGGATCAAATATTCATAAGGTGTAGGTACATTTCTTAGATGGAAGTGCATGGGACCTCCAATGCTTCCTCACACTGTGGCTTACAGAGCTTAGAGGCAGGCAGCCCTGGAACTGGTATTCATGGAAAAGAAAGAGCACTTTACATCACTGCCTTTAAACCCATTCTCTCATGTCTAGATCCCTGTGCTTGTCACTTGATGTGGCATCACTGACGATGAATGAGGCTTCAAACACACCTTTTGTCCTCTATGGTGTTTCCAGTATTCCTTTCAGTAAATTTTTAATGATGCTTTCAATTATGGTCCAAATAGCATTTGACAGAATGCACCCTTGTCTAATACTAGCACTTAGACTCGAGTGGTGTTTTTAGATAGCAATTAGTATCCACAATGCTGTCATGATATTTGTGAACATACTTTAGAGTTGATCTTAATGATCCCATTACAATATGCTCTGTTTTTTTTTTTTCACAAATGTGATGGTCTTGCTTTTATGACATTATGGAGAAGCTCTGGATTTGGGGTTTGATTAGAAAGGATCAAACTGAAGTGTTTCTCTCTTTTGGGCCTGTGACTTGCTGGAACCAGATCTGCTGAATGCTTCTGGTGGGTCCCCAGTGTAGCTCTGCAGTGCAGTGTGGGAGAGAGCTATAGCCATTACATGTGAAATTGCTAGGAAACAGAGATGCTGAAGTGATGTCCTTGTTAACATTAGGTGTAACGAAAGATCTCATGAAAGTTAGTTTACAAAAACTGTAGGGCAAGACACAAAACCTCAGACAATGTTTATCTTATCCATGAAACAATTTTGAATGGTCCCAATTATGTGCAAATGCCTTCTAAATGTATAACTGCTACCACCTTTGGTTTGAAGGGGTGATGTATACATAGGCAAGTTGATACTTGAACAATAATTCAGGAAACATAACCCAAAACACTCTTGGCACTAAGAGGAATAAGAATGTTTGTTGCTGTTATTCCTAATTATTCTGGTTGGCACTGCACAATTCTTGTCTCGAGTCTTGGTTTTTATGAGTATAAAAAGGTGACAGGTAATAACTTATGTATGGTATAGCCAGGCTTCATTAGAAATTAGGTATTAGCAAGAACAGAGAGGAACCACCAAGAGGCTAAAGGACCATGAATGAACGCATACCCTCCTTTTTCTGTGTAGGAAAATATCTTTGATCTTTTTTGTTTCTGAATTTTGAGTGGTCTGAAGACATTTTACAGTTAAATGCTTATGAAAATAAAAGCATACTCTTCTGTAGTGTGTTTTTATTGCCATCTAGCTATGACCTTGAAGTCTATCTCAGAGATTGATTTCTGACTTCTCTATTAGAAACATGCTTTTGCAGAACTAAAAGGAGTTCAATGCCATTTGATGAAATTATTCTTATATTAATGTATTTGGTTTCCAAACCATATTTTGGTTTCCCTGTTTTTTTTATCAACTGAAGTTTGGGTTCTAAAATAAGGGGCCTAAAATCCCAGGTGGAATGGACCCCATGTTGTATATTATGATCATATTTACTTAATATTTTCTCAAAGAAAATACTCTCTATTTCAACTTATTAACATGGACTATTTACACACAGTTCCGCTTGTCTCACTGACTTTTTTTCCTATCCTGAAGTGTTTTATCATCTTATTGTCCCAGGCCCTTTGCACATGCTGTTCTTTCTACCTGGAATAATTTCCCCCCTCTTTTCCTAGTTAATTAATTCACTCTGAAAACTTAGCTCAAAGTAGTTTTCTATAGATTCTTACATGAAACCTTCTACTTTGCCCTATACTAGGGCTGTTTCTCCAGTTAAAGTTTCTGTATATCTTCACAGGGGCCCAAATCCCAAACATGGTGAAGTAATATATTGTGTAACTAGTTGTTTAACACCTGAATTTTTAGGTAGAATATAGATGTCTCGAGGTTGACCACTGTCTTATTCACAGTTCTTTCCCAAGCTCTTCACTTAGGTCCTTGCGCCAGAAGATGTTACTATTTATTGATTGATTGAATGAATATTGTTTGAAGGATTTGACTAATTTTGATCAAGCCTTATATACTACTAAAGAATAGTTATGTATACTTTAGGTCTAGTTGCAACTCCAACTATCACCAACTCTGATGTCTCACAAATCTCTACCCTAGAATTCTCCTCTGAGCTCTAGATCCACTTAAACAACTCTCTATAGAACATCCTCATCTGAACCTATAAAGGTCTTCTAATCTCAAATTGCCCAAACTGAAATTCATGACAGCCAATGTTCCTTCTCCTCTGAGTCTACTCTTTCCCCAATGCATTGTCTTGATTAATAACACTACCAACCACCCAGCTAATTCTAAGTGATGTGTCTTTGATCTCTATGCTTCTAGCTATTCACTTCTTTTTTCATTCATGTTTCATTCCTCCAAACTGATTGATTTGAAAAGATGAGCCTTCTAAATGAATGGATATTTTCCCACTAAGAATAGTAAGTAACAGTATTCCCCAGATAGAACCTCTAAACAAGGGCTGAAAGTCTACCAAGAAATCTGGAAGTCTGCTTTATCTCTCTGTTTTCCTTATTTCCTTATCTAAGTTACCAATCTTGCCAAGTCTACTTCCTAAGAATGTATCAGGTGACTTATTTCCATTTTAGTGTTTTATTAGCTCATCCAGTACTACTGTATAGACTCCCCATTACTCTCCATGATACTGGCCTTGCTTTCCTCCAGTCTAGCTTTTAATATGTGTAGGAATGCTTTCTGAAACATGTATAAATCTGGTCATGGAAGTACCCTAATTAAAAGCTTTGGGGATTCCCCTGAGAGATCCATTCCTCCATGTCCTTCATGATCTGTTCTTTGTCCATATTTGTAACCTCAGGTCCCAATATTTCCCTTCATGAACATGAAGCTCCAGTATATCGAGTCATTTTACAGTTTCCCATGCACTGTATGTTCTTCCCTGCGCCTTGGCATTTACACATGGAGTGCTCTGCTGGAACACTCTTTCTCAATAACTTTTCACATATTAAACAAAGTTTTATATCAAATTTAATATCCTCTAAGAAACGTTTTATGATTCCTCACATATTTTTAGGCAGTTTCGCTTCTCATCTCTCTTTGCCCCTGTACAAACTGCAGTTTTACTGTATTGTAATTGTTTATTTACATGTCTCTCTCCTTCATTAGACAAGAGATCCCTGAGGCCAGTGACTGTGTCTTATTTGTCCCCAGTGCCTAACACAGTACCTGACATGAGAGGTATTTCATAAACATCTGTTGATAAATTTAATGCATGAAAATGTAGCCAATAAAACTTTTCAATTGGGTGTATCTTTTATATTTGTTAACTGTATTAGACAGGGTTCTCCAGAGAAACAGAATCAATAGGAGATATACATACCTTTTCTTATATATAACAGACTATATAGGAATTGGTTCATGTGGTCATGGAGGCTGAGAGGTCCCATGATTTTCTGTCTGCAAGTAGGA